>JAPZDT010000021.1:734077-744228 GCA_029814675.1 Acanthurus coeruleus | reverse complement strand
AGGACTAATTTAGGACTATTTTGCATCTATTTCAACAAAATTCTTGTGTAGCTGCTGGCATTTAGACAACATTTAACAGACTGAGAGCTTTGGCTTCTTCCACGTTTGCTCTGTTTGTTTTTCGTTGGGTAATATTTCCGTAAGTATGGAAATAAGTCATGTCATTTTAGTAATGCATCTAAATGTGAGTATCATAATACCAAAAAAGAAAAAGGAAACAATCACAGCCCCAGAAAACATTAGGTTTTAGAGTCTCCTGCTCCCTGCTTGCATCTTTGACTTCACTGTCCATCCAATTAAAATTACTTTGAGAAGAATATCAAAATTTTTGACATAATTCAGCCTATGAGTCAGAGATCTCTTACCATCCAGTGGATTCTCTTCCTTCATCCCCTCCAGTGGCCTGGCTAGGGGACCATAGTGAGAGGCATCCAGTGTTTCACCAGTGTTTCACTAAAATTCTACCGCCCGACCCGATGCTCTGCGTACCCAGCAGCCTCCTCTCTACCTGATCCTCACCTCACACTACACTGGACAAGCCTGTCTTGACCATCCAGCCAGTCTCCCTCTCCAGAGCTCCACCCTGCTAATACCACTTGTTCACTCTCACAGCAACAGCACCCCACCCCAGCCCCCCAGGGCCCAACCCCCCATGTGAATGCTAATGACCTGGCCGCACTAAGTCACATTTAAGAAGCTTTTCACATTCAAATGCAACACAGAGAGATAGCTCATGTGAATGCATACAGGCAGAGAGGAAAACTGAGATGTGCCACTGGGCTTGTGAGGATTTATGGAAACAGCAGTCGAGCTGTCACGTCTGGCCAGGTTGGTAAGCAGGTAAAAATATGAGGACACGTGTAACCTGTTGGTGTGATCAAAGGCAGTCTCGCCGTCTCCCAGTTTACTTTACACTAATACTATAAGAGTCTGATACCATATGTCACTGTGTCAAGGCAGGGCTTATAGGAAGGACCTGGACACGGTGTTGTAACTGGATATATGTTTACATGCATATTTGAGAATAAATTTTTCTTGCAGTTCCAAGAGTAAATGACTGAGGAATATGAAAGAGAAAATCATCCCCAAACCTCCTTTATAAATGCAGATTCCATGTTTTTCTGATCAGTATATATCTTTGATACAGAAGCTCTCATAGCTAACTTTATGTTTACAATAACATCCCTCATACCAACAGATTTAGAAGAGGGCATGTTTGACATAGTTTTAGTCGAGTTGGCACAACCTTGCATCTCAGTTCTGATAGGAAATCAAACCTGAGTCGTGCAGGAGAGGGGAGGGGGGGACCATATGTCACCCTTGACCTTAGCACCTTTCCTCCCATGCTGCAAAGATGAACAGCATAATCAGCCATGTTGCCTTTAACCTTGAAGTCAATTGGAGCCAGTGCAGCGCTGAGGTTATGCTGATTATCTGCTGTCATGTGGCCACGGGCGCTACCCGAGACTGGGCCAGTGGCTGGGGGCCCCTTGTCAAGACATGTAAGAAAGATGATGGTACTCTTATGGGTTACTTAAAATGCTAAAGTGATAGTACTGCTTCTTTTACCTTATTTTAGAAAGGCTTCTAAAATGCACACATAAAATCCTTTTAGACACATTTTCTTGTTGAATTGAAAGTACATTTGAATACAGTAGATGCCAATATTCATAATGTGTTTATATATAAGTAATACATTTTGAATTATAAAATCACATATTTTAGATTTCCTATTTTATTAGAGTTTAGAGTTTCATTTTCCTCTTTTTCTCTGTACTTGTGATAGAGGCATTAAGAGAAACTGTGTACTTGCTATTGCAGTCAGCACAAAAAAATGAAAATGGATGGACAGGTGGATGGATGGGGATATTTTTATTCATATATTCCAAATAAGTCATTATTAAACCTCAAAAAGCTGTCAGCACTGTCAAGCTCTGCAAAAGAAACAAAAGAAACTGAATTTTCAAAAACTAAACATGCATATCTGATTTGCCTTTTGTTTAGGTAGTTCCTGGATATTTTCAATTCAGCAACCCCTCGCCATGAGAAAAGACAAGTTCATCTGGCACAGTTTCTTTTTACTCTTTTTGTTTGGATAATATTTTGTATTTGAGGACCATGGATTCTTTTGCTACATTAAGAAAGGAATTTGTAGAAAACACTAATTCCTCGAGGTATGCTAGAAAAGTGGTTTTGCTGGCAAATATCATTTCAGTACTGGTGGGACAGCTGTGGCTCAGGAGGAAGAGCAAGTAATTCACTTGTTACAAGGTCAGTTGTTCAAGCCAGTCTGCATGTCAAAATGTCCTTGGGCAACAAATTGAACACAAAGTTGTAAAAGAATATAAGTCCTGATGAGCAAGTTGGCCTTTTGTATAGAAACCACATTGCAGGTACATTGGTATTTGCTATTTATGATGTTTGAAAAATAATAAAATTGCTAAAATACCAGTACAGAGGTATAAATTGGATATTTGAGGTCATGTAGACAGCGTTTTTTTCACAGTTCAGCACTCAGATGTTAATTCTGTCATCAACCTATTTTCAAATTATTCATGCAAAAAAAAACCCAACAGATATTGATCGACAAATGCAATTTCTGATGTTCTAAAGTCTCAATAAGGACATCACCTTTAAAAATCCAGTGTTGGTCAGGCTCTAATTTACATCCTTTCTTCTCTAACTAACAAGACTTAAATAGTTTCCTGTAATTTCATGTTAATTTCAGTCAGCTGGACAAAACACAAAAGAGAATAATTACTATCAAACTTCACAGAAGAGTTTGTCCTTTGTTTAAAAACTCCCACATTTATATTGCTGTATCTCTTAAATGTAAGAAGTGTACTCAAAGTGAAAATGTGACCTTATATAAGCTTCAGGCAGCCTGGGCATTCCTCATACAGTATGTTTGTTCTTGTGTTCTGGTCTTTCCTGCTTCTGACACACACGCACTTTTAAATGAGGCAAAGTTGTTAGCTAAAATGCTAATTTGATTCCATGTCAGCTCGAATAGGCTGCTGTGTGGCTTATTTCTGCATTTCCCTAAACATTAGAGTAACAAAGGGCATTTCTTTTGTTTGAGCTCCCCTCCCCCCTCTGCACACTGTCACACAGGCCAAACCTCTCCGCGCTTCAGACAAAGAGCTTCAAGAAAAACAGGAATAGGCCACACTGCCCTTTTTCTCCTCCAAATATACAAACATACATTCTAATTCCCCAAAGCAAGCAACAGCACCAATCTATTTCCAGAGTATCAAAGAAGAACAATTATTGTTTCCTGCTGAAGAAGGATCATAAGCTTTTCCAAAGCACTTCACGACCTTCAGCACCCTTTTGTAGATATAAACATCCTGTAAATCCTAATGCTAATTGTGGACATACTGTATATAACAGAGCCAGAGAGGGATAGAGGAAATTAATCTCTTATTTACTTTTTGTTAATTAGGAGGGAGTTTTTTCTCCTTTGGGGTGTCGGTCTGTATTTAGAGGCTGGAACCTGAACTAAGCTGCCTCACCCTGCCTGAAGGCCAGCAGGACCACCCTCAAGAATGTCTCCTAACAGAAAAGTTGCTCTCAACAATGAGTCCTTAAGAAGATCAAACAGGGGGGAAAACACTCAGAGAAAAAAGTTCCTCACAAATTCATCCCTCTGTCAAAAGATTTAAATTTCTGTTGCTGATAAATAAGACCACATGCAGAGGGGGAGGTCTATTTTAGTTTCTTTTCAAAAGCAGGAGTCATGCAAATCTGTTGTGTGCCCTTACACTAAATTCAGTTACATAAAATGTTTCTTTCAGTGAAGGAAATGCATTAACACAGCAAATATCGCTGAATTTTCAAAATTTAGATCTGCTCACAGTGTAGTGTAGATAATCAACAGCTGGAAAAACATGTTGGTATGGAAAGTTTTCAAATGGTAAATTGTTTTAACTAGTTTACTTTGCTAGTTTTCAATAATTTTTTATATATATATATAAATTGAGATTTTACTTTCCCTGTAACTGAAACAATAAAGCTAGAAATATTTTCCTCCAGTACATGTCTGGTATTTGTCACTGATACAGGACTTAAAATGAATAATCAATTGTCAAAATAGTCCCTGAGATGCCTCTGTCGATCAATTGATGGATTCATTTATTTGTTCCCAGCTTGGTTGATGGGATAAACCTGATGGGTCATTAATAAATAAAAGATAAAAGAAAAAATATTCCTATTAGACAAAAAATATTGCACTTTATCTTCTGAGGGTCTATTCCTTGCAATTATTGAAAGCCTTTACTTCTTTAGGTAATTCCTTATGAGGGGTGACATTCCAAACAGGTTGAGAACCACACTGTACACTGACTGTCTTTACACATGAGGTCTGCTGTCAGAACTCTTTATGACGAGTCACTTCAGAGACTGCTGGCTCTGCTTGTCAGAGGTGATGGTGGTTGTACGGGAGCTGACCTCAGCGCTTTGGGTCGTGTCCACTCATGCAGATTAGATTTACAATGATCTGCGTTACATCCCCCAGATGCATTTGCTTTTTGAAGCCCTGATGACCGGCAGATCAATGCAGCTGTTCTCTGCCTGAACTTCCAAAGGGCAAATAAAAGTGAGCCGACCTGGCCACCATCTCAGAGTTAATGACCACTAAAACAGCCGCTCACACAAGCCATCATCACTAACCAAAATCATGTTTTCAACTGGTCTGATGTGGATCGATGTCAACAGATTCTACTCTTGTGTTTCCAATGACTTCAGTTTAATAAATACTTCGGTGTTAATTTTTGAAAGGGTGAACCTACCTGTTAAAGAAGAGTGTGTTCTCATACAATCTACATCAATAATTGCGTTTATTTTACAGTTTAAAACTTGATTGACGATGTCTGTGGAAAATCTTAATCCTATCGTCAATGACACATATCAGCCAGAAAAATACATAATCCTGCGATTTATTATGAGGTCAAAGCAGAGCAAAACATCAAAAGACATTAGGTCAGCTCTTATTTTGTTCCTGTTTGCTTACATATTGTACGTATGTATTATGTAATGTATGTAATGTATGTAAAGCGATTGGTGGACAGGATGAACCTTCCACAGGGCTGCAGATGTTTAATCACCAAGTAGTGTTGCAGCTAGTATCACCTTTCAAAGTCAAAGCTCCTCATTTGCCCTGTTGGTAATTCAGCCTTGTTCCTGGATAATCAAACTGCAACAAGCTGATAGAAATAAAAAGTATAAACTCAGGATGACTGACTGTCTAAGGATTATTGTGGGTTTTTTATTTTTTTTTTTTTTGGCATTTATGAAAAGCTAGTTTCATGAATTTAGCTGACATTATCCACTCCAAAATAACATGTCCCCATTTACTGTCATGTTGTTTTTATCAAACCAGTTTTATTACTTTATTAATGAGGGGTAAATGAGGGGAAAATGAGGGGAAAGAAATAGTTAATTCATCCAGGCATCGTCACATTGTCATTGCTTAGTAAGTACTTCAACAGAGCAGAGCCACGTTATCAATAAAACTTGTGCTTCCCTACTGCGACAAGTCAAAATTTCTGCAGTGATGCAGATGTTAAAGAAAACATTCCCCCTCACCCCCCTCAGCCATTCTTTCACCCCACTAGTCTGAGATGTTCATTGTATTCCAGTTATTCTGGGATAACTGAGTCTTTTTTAAAAAAAAACCTGCCCCCCCCAACATGCCTGATGTACTACCTCTTAAGTGACTGATCTCCCAGAATTCCTTTCACCCCTAATTGGAATCTTTTCTATTGCTTATTATAGCCATAAAATTGCATTTTAAAAAATGTCACAACTACCGTTGTTTGAGTCAGTTTTTTTGATTGTTTTTTATCGGTTAAAAAATAACAAATGTCAATTGAGGGCTTAGCTGGTCTCATGAAATGACCAAAACCCACAAGATTTTATTTTATTTGATGGGGGAAAAAAAGTGATTACTAATGCTGACACAGTTGTTTCAGCATGAGCAGGATTTTACTGCATATTTACAGTATAATTTCAATAACAACCAAAGTAAAGAAATGAACTTTCCAGGTGTTGACCTATACTGAGTCAGACTGTAGCAGAGAGAACAGTGGGCCCTGTCAGCTTAAGGGTGGCCAAAGGTTAAAAAACGTCTTTTGTCACAAGACTGAGGAGAAGAGAGACTTCCTCTGCATTTCTCAATAGTGACCTCACTGTTTCAGAACCACTGTAGCAACTGGACTGCTTGGCAAAGTAAAGACATTGTAAAATTAATTCCATTACCACTTCTACCACCTAAAATTCTTTATTATAAAACTTATAATTTACATGCACATAGAAAGCCACAGAGGTTTTACAGTTCTTTTATAAGTGTTACAATTGTGCAAAATCCAACTTTTTTTATTCACAAATTAGTGCTCAGAACTCATAAAACTGTCTTAGATTATGCACACTACATAAGTACGCTGGCTAACAGCAAGGATGCATTAACATGTTAAGGAACCAAATGGCAAATAAAAGCTAACCCTTCACTGAGTCCTCTTTGTCTTGTACTATTTGTGATTTGTGTATGAATTAATAATTCTAAATGATAATTTTGTAATTTCATTATACAGAAATAAAAAAAAGAAAAATAAGGAATATGAACCATGTAACACAATATACACTTAAAAATGAAATATTTAAAATTATTTGTTAAACTCTTCAATCTGCAGACTTGAGGATCAGGTAATACAACAGGTGTCACATTTTAAATTTCTCCCTGGATTGCTTGTAAACCTGGATTATAAAATTATACTGAAAATCACACAGTTGAGTGCAGTTAGAAAACTGTGCAACCTTCTGTTTTTAACAAAAGGTTAAAAACTAGGGTCTTAGGGTGCTATCGAGTACAGTGGTAGAAGTCATGATCCTATTTTCACCTCAGCTTCAGCTGGATTTAACTACGAAACCTGGGAAAGGGCAGTCAGCATTGACCAAATTTGAATTTCATGCTGTCATCAATGATTGACTCTTTCCTTTCTGTCATGAATGCAACACCATCACTTGCTCAGAAGGCTGTGATGGCAGTTGGGTTTAATGAGTTTGAGCAGAACTGCTTTCCCCCACCAGAGGGCAGTGTAATACAAACATGGAGCCCCTTTGAGCTTCCTGTGAGCAGACAAAGAGGCAGATAAGTCAGCAGCATGAGCCGACTTGTTCACTCACAAATACCAGCAGGCTGAACAAAGTGGAGTGATGTGTGACCTGAGAGACAGCAGAGCAGCCATTATAATCTATAGATGTGGGCCAGCAGCTTTAAAGATGAGGGGTGCTGAGGGGGCTCTGACCCCTAATCGTCTTATCTGCTGCCAAACAACCGACGCTACCTTTGATGTTGTTTGGTTTCTGTTAACAGAAGTGGTTTCTCTTCCAGGGGTGGCTGAGTGATTTGGATCAAACTACATGTTTTGCTGCAGCTCTAAAAAATATGAGGCTTGTGTTACAAAACATTAAAGGTTTATTTCACAGACAGAAAATATATTCATGACTCTATGTTCCTATATAATTGCAGGAGAAGCTCTGTGCCAAAAATGAGTAAGACTAGCCACACAGTTATTCAGAAGCTGGTTAAAATTCCTCACACAGATCAAACAAATGGAGGCAAGCCTAAACAAAAAACACTACAAACCAGCTTTTAGAGGTAGCTCCACAGCGGAGACCCCACCCCAAACCTCATGTACCTAACTGGCATGAAGCCTCTACACACAGCTGATGGAGGTTTATCAAGCATTGCCGGAGTAAAGCCTCTCAAAGGGTTTTCCCCTCTCTGTCTCAACTGAATTGAAAGTTCACAGTTATTGATGAGTGACAGTTGTAACACAAAAGTCATATTAAAAAAATCCTATGTTAAATGCTAGAAATATGCCTTAAAAGAGCTAAAATATGGCGACTGATATCTAAAGAAAACACTGTTGAGCTTTGTCCATATTTCTGAACCATGTAAGAATGCACAAATTGTGACAAATACTAGCAGCATGAAGATAACAAATGTGGCATGACAGGGGTGATCAAATATAAAAGGAGTTACATGGTAGTAAAAATTACGCAGGTTTAAACTTTTGCACATTTTCATACTTTTTATCAGTTAATATGAAATGATGTCACTGGAGGACAATTCTCTCTCCACATGCCATAAAGCCACAAATGAACAGAAATCTGGAATTTCCGTATGCACATAAAGGAGCATGAGACAACAAGACGTAGACTCTCTGTGTCTTGTCGGTAATGACAGGTTAGGTTGGCAGCAGGGTGTCTGTTACGCCTCCTTCAAGAGCACTGCTGCCGAAGCCTGAGTGGGACTGGAGCCTGTCAAATTACAGCGGGATCCCACCTCGCTTCCCACTCCCTCTTCCCTCCATCTGTCTGCCGTCTATCTCTTCACTGCCACTTCTCCTTTTCCTATCTTTTGTCTGGGCGTCACTGTGAAAGTAGTACAATTCATTGTACAACTGAAAAAAATTTAAAAACGGAGATGTTCTCATATCAACATGGCCTGCTGTGCCCGTACACTGCCGACTCTTGGATAACATTGGACAGAACATATGTTAGGCTTTGAGAGTATTTCTGGAATTCCCTCAAAGGCAGATTTTCAAAATGGCAGCCGCGAGTGACTCTGTCCTGCAGTGCATACACACACATACGCACACAGGAGTCTGAATGTGCTGCACTCTGGTAAGTATTTGAAAGATTTTTGAGACTAAAAGATTGCCACCTTTCAGCTCCTGCTTTGAGGTCCAAGTTTCATCTGTGTAGTTTTAAGAAAATGCTGCAATATTTGTACTTTTAATACGTCACACTGATAAAAAGTGATGGCTCTCAGAGGCCATTTTCTGCAGCGGGTAACAATAGAGGTCCCTACAGTATCGCCTCTTTAGCCCTTCCCCTCCCATATTCCTCATCCCTGCTTTGTCCATATCTAGCTCATCCCCTATTTCTCTCTCATCCAACACCCCCCATATTCTCCCACTCACACCCCCTCTCCATCCCACTCTATCTCTTAACACCCCCCTCAACCCCCGCTCTCTTCTCTCTCTCCTCCTTTTCCGTCCAGCCCTCCTCTTCTTGCTCCAGAACTGTCAGATGGCATTAGCTCCTTTCACGCTCATGGCCTGTAGGAATAACAGCCGTGAACCTCGCCGAACAGCGCCATTCTCCTGCTCCAGTTAGCTCTCCACTCAGCACAGGCTGTTGCGCAAATACCAATGTTATTCACGTTGTGCCCCATCACTTACACAACATGCCCCACTAAAGGGCAAAGTTAGGCAGACGCAAATCTCAGCAGAGAAGGTCATGGCGCTGAGTAAAGATACGCATGTATTGTATAATGCGGTCACGCTCGCTCATAATTATCAGCTCGTCCCCCTGACTCAAGGATCGACCCACAGCTTTGCTAAGATCTGGCTCACGTGGATCAAAAACAGATCCACTTCTTATCTACTTATGGAGCCACAGGCCTGAAAATTTGTTAAATATATTGTGCTCAGCTTATTTCCCATGAAGTTTCTGCTGCAGGGCAAGTTGTGGTTGGTATTAAAAGCCCACTGTGACCAATAAGCTGTAAAATGTGCAGAAGTTTTTATTGTGCAGAGAAACAGGGTAAAATGATTCCAGTATGGCATGCATACATGTATCAGATGCTTAACACAGGCAGCTGATTTCATGCTAAAGCCTGTGCACTATTTACTAGATTTAACTGGGCAAAGATCTCCCTTTCTTTAGGACTCTTGTATTTTTAACATCGACATGTGTATTGAAATCACAGACAGGCTTATTTTAGAGTGAATGGTGTGCATGAATGCTGACACTGGGTACAAAACCACAAAGTAGGGGAGGCAGAATGAGCCAGGCCTGGCCAGCATCCCTCAGGGTGAGAAACCGAACACCTGAAACTAATCTAACCCAGTTGGAGAGGAGATTTCTACTTGTAGCTGTTGTCACTGTGTCCAGACTGATTATCATTTTTTTTAATTTAACAGTTTTAGAGGGTTTGAAACATGCAGCATGGATAATTGCTGTGATTTTGTTTGAAGGTTAGCTTAAAATATTTACTTTTGACTCAGAGTTTTAAGTAGGGCCCTTGCAAGCTACTTCAAACACATCTAAGAGAGGTATGAATTTGAGATGAATTAAGTTGA
>JAPZDT010000021.1:687482-697783 GCA_029814675.1 Acanthurus coeruleus | reverse complement strand
CACAAGTAATGCAAGCTAAAAAACAGAAGCTAATCCGTAATCTTGAGCAGTAATTTTGACCAAAATTTTGATATTTGCTTGGATTTTTTTCACAAACTGCTTTACTGCTGTAGTATGACTGTCAACTGTCAAAAAAGGAAAAAAAGAAAAACAGAAAGCAGTATGAGAAAGTCTGAAACAAACTTAGATTTAAAGCAGAGGAAATTATCATTAATGTGACATTACATTTAATACGTAGCCTTTTCTGATACCATAACTAACACTTGAGACTGAATAAATATTACAAGAATATGGATAGCAGCTCCAATTGTCCACAGACTTATCAGTATTTCAGTCATGACCAATGAGGAAGCTGTAACAATTAAGTATCTGATCTTGATAACCAATCCCACACCATTCCCATTTCTAAGTTTTTCCTCCAGTTATCATCAGTCCTCTTTGCCACTAACTGATAAGAGCACCGTGGTATCAAATGTAATTAGTTCAAAGCTATGTGTGATCCTGGGTTGTAATATAAATCATTAGGCAGCATGGTGGTAAGTTGATTCCATTCGTGGCTGGTGCAGGGCCTCTCTGTGAGGAGTTTGCATGTTTTTTTGTTGGTGTGGGTCTCCACTGGCTGCTCCAGTTTTCACTCAGTGTTCTGACTCAAACTGGCTCTCTTTCGATAGCTGCCCACTGCTCCTCAGGGATGGGTTTAATGCAGAGAACCGATTTGGTCAAGCTGTACCAAAGTCCCTATAGACAAGTCCTGTCATCTTGGTAACACCTCTGGGCAGTTATTTTGGGTCAACAAGACCAAGCCCTATCTAAATTAAGTGGGAGATAACCATTACTGTTTATACCGATTTGCCAGTGAAATCTTATACAAACCTCTAAAAAAGTTTTGTGTCTTTGCCCCAAAATAAAATTTAAAACGTTTTTTTTTTGTAGGCTATACCTCTACAACATGTGCACACAATTTCACATCACCAACTTTGCTTAGATCCAATCCAGAAAGAGCTGAGAGAGACTGTACACCATCATTAACAAATATGTGAGAATGCTTTTGCTAACCTAAATGCTACGTTACTAAGTCAGTACTGTTTACTGTGGCTACAAAAGGATGAGTAACACTTCATTTTAAGGCCGTTAGTTGAAACAAACTGTTGCAAAGCTCTGCGCATGCCTAAGCACAGATACACGATTAGCTCTTTAGGTTGTTGGTTTGAATGTTATAGAGTAAATGATTGATTTCAGGTGGGCAGGGGTAGGATATGGACTTAAAAACCATCTTTGGCATTATGAATTTTCCCCATAGCATTCCATTCAAGATTCTATAAGTGGTCCATCTCCTCTTACATACATGGTTATACTGAATATGACTATATAAGACTAAAGAATTCTTTATCTTCTTCAGTAGAAGAACATACTGGGAATTAGTAAGTAAGTAACATTTCCCGCTGGATTTTTTACCGTTTGATAGGGCACTGACCAACTGAAGGGACATAAACGTGCAACTACATTTAAAGAATAGCCAGTAGGGTCTCCCACTTACAGAAATGACCTGTGATTGGCTGAAATCCTACATCGCAGACTGGACTTTATGAAGCCTAAAAACAGTGCCAAGAGTTTAGTTTTCTTCCAGACCTTTTGCATTACAATATGCTCAAAGGTGATCATGGAAGTTTTGCCTGATGACGGCAAAAAGGAGCTGCCTACCCCAGCTTTAATTGAGGCATTTCTGGGATAAGGATTAAGCCTTGTTTCAGTCCATACTCCAAAGCTGCAGTGTTCCCTGATAATGGTGCAGCACTAAAGAAGAATGGGGCTATCCAGTGTGTGGTCTCTGTTGCCAATCCTCACGACAGTTTATTGACCATTATGGCCCGAGGCTGGGAAGGCTTCCAGCAGTAGCCAATACAGCCAGAGCCTGCTCCGCTGTGGCCCATTGTGTGTTGACAAAGAAAGGCTGAATCTTTAACCTTTCACCTCTAAAACCTCCACAACCTCCGGAGCAATCAGCTCCTCATCAAAATAACATACCGCCTCTTGCCCTCTCTGTATTCCTCCTTGTGGATGGAGACATGCTATCCATGCTTGATATGGTATTTACCACGAGCAGCTCAGAACTGTATATCAGCCCTTCAGAAGAGGCATCAGTAAGCTCTTACAGGCAGTTTAAACAGAGGTTGGCATTTGAAAGTGTAAAGAAGTAAAACCATATATTTATTAGTTTTATTCTGTGGCATTAAATCAATAACTGTGATAAATCTGGCCAAATATGCACTACCTGTGAAACCAAGCAGCAGCCAATATAGCTCAACTAATACTAAACTAAAAATGCTGCAGATCCTCCAATGTCTGCTACCCACAGTATTGCCTTAAATACCAGTCAGATTAAAAAAATGTTTTGGGTCTGATGATTAACTGTTTTCATAATCAGTTCTTCTTTTCAGTCCACTTAAAAGCAAAAATGCCAAGTACTCTCTGACTCTCTTCATAAATGTAAAGATATCTTTCTGATGACCATTAATAACATATTTTTCTGACGTTTAACTGAAAAAGTGACTGATAGAGAAAAGATTAATTGAAAATCAAAGTAATTATTAATTTTGCCCTGTTTGGGAGATTCAGACAATTAGAGAAAGCTGCACTCCTCCTTGCTCAACTCTGTAAATCTTTCACCAACTTCAAAGTATTCTATAGTCATACAACTGTCTTTGCATTGAAGATTGACAATTGAAACACACAGTGCATTCAGAAACATTTGCTGCTTTTCTTGGCAGGTAAGAGAGCACAACCATGTAATTTTCACTGAAGAAAATCAGCAGTCAAATGGACATCACACAGCATGTTTTGTGTGTAGTCTGCTTATACTTCAGTTTGGCCTTGGACAGGGTTGCGTATGTACACATTTGCATACACCCTGCTTAATGAATGTGCACATACGCATCCCTAACCACCACCTCCCGCCAACTCCAGAAGTTTCAATGCTGCCACAGTGCATTCATATATGTAATAAAGCTGCCCACTTATGATCAGATCAACCAAGATACATGTTAATGCCAGGTTTCACAGTGATCCCTCTGTGTCACTGCCTGCTGGCACAATAGGATCACCTTGCACACAGAAACTGAACAGCAGTGTAACTACAGAGCAGAGCCCACAGTGGAGGGAATGAAATGGACTTCAGGATATGTGTATTTCACTGGAATCAACGAGAGTGCTAAATATTCACAAGTGCAACAAAAGGAAGAAATTGTGAACCAATTTGTCACACACCTGTTGAACAAACAGCACAAAGTTGCAGAAATGTGAAATTTTCAGTCATTCTGCCCGCAGTTACTAATATATCTAATAATATCTAAATGCAAACATTTTTAAAATAATGGCCTGGTTGATGAGATGGTGTGATGGAGAATTTCCCCATGTTTTCCATCTTGGCTGGCATCGATGGACCACATATTTTGCAGACTGACTTTATCTGCACTCTGCTGCTTTGAGATACCCTAATCACTTCAGTATAATTAATGTTGTACTACCTTTTCAGTTAGTTTCATCAGCTATAAAAGAAAACAATAGTTGACTTCTAGACCTTTATCATAACAAGCTCCATATAGCTGTAAAAAACTGTCAGAATGTAGGCGAAAAATGGCACCAAGTTCCTGCCGGAAGAATTTGCTTAAGAAGTCACATTTCTACAAGTTCAGGTTAAATGTGTTCAGTTACCCTGCCACCCACTCTCTTAAGATAAAAAGCTCAACTCTGCCCCCATGCAAAGAGGCAGCAACATACAAAGCAAAGGCAGAAAGGCAGAAGTGACTGGTTCTTGTCACATTTATTGCTGTTGTGTTGTAGGCTCTTACACTAATCAATAATGAGTAAAAAGTGTCCGAAATTTACCATCATGATCAGCATACATCTGATCATTTGCTCTAGTATAATCATCCTTATTTTTCTGTTACAGTGGGTTTAAATCAACCTTGCTCCCATTTTGGTTTGAGTCACAGTACTTTGTTCAAGAAGTAGGGACACCTGATACTGTACTGTATGCTACATTACCACAAATTTTCCATACCTTTCAAGAAAGTGGCATAAAGATGGACTTGTTGGTGCAAGAAGCCACGCTCATCCTCAATCCAAAGCCATTAGCACTTCCCAGGAATCCCTCTGCTGCATTCATGCAGCCCCTATATCAGTCCATCACTGTTCCCACTCTTCTGTCCCAGATGGCTGGGGTTCCGCATGGCCAGCAGAGGCCAACGCCAGCATGTTATCTGAGTAGGTTGGCCTCTACCTGCCAGCCTGGCCAGCTCTGCTCTTATCTCAGCCCTGTAAACCTCACAGTCAACATCTATCACATGTCAAACTGCAGGCCTGGCTCTAGGACAAGGGAATGATGACAGAGACATAGAGAACTCTGTGAGTCTGTTTAGAGGCTGAATTTAGAGTAATGTGACTATGGCCATGCTACCATTGATGCCTTAGTGGGGTCACTCCGTTACTTTGAACTGCTGATACCCCCACGGGGCCTTCTACTTACCGTGAATAAACCCCTTAAGAGGATATTCTGACCCTTTTTGACTGAGCAGCAGCTAATAAAGACAAACTTTTTTCAAAGACATTTGTTCTTTCCATTTGCTTTGTTGTCTTGAATTTTGTTTGTTAAAAAAGTAACATATGGAAAGTGTCTGCGTAGCCTTACTTTAATTTAAGTCATAATTATCCAGTTGTTTTTAACAAAAAAAGCAACACGATGGTGGATGGAGAGAAAAAGTAATGTTTTAGCTGGATGCCTACATACAGTGCAAGCTTATCTACATTTATTTGACTTTGGTGGCTGCAGAAACTTCATGACAAATATCTCACAAACCAAACTGGCAAGAAATCAGTAGCCTGGTTGCAAACCTTGAATGGACACTCACATCTAAAATTCATTTAGAGATACTGGTGTGGTGACTGCTGTTTCCAGAAACTAGAGAAACAATGGACCAATCAGAGGTTTGTCGGAATGATGTTGTGTTTCTACATAACTAGGGAGCTCCCAAGGCCCAAGAAAGAATTTTGGGATCAGACATGGATCTGTGTTTTTAACATGAGCAATGCAAACCACCATGGCCCAGCACACGAAGAGCACTGCCTCCAAAAGCTTCAGCTTTCTAAACTGGAAATCCAAAGATTTCTCCCCCTGTATGTGTAAGCAGATAGTGACTGATTGATGCAGTGAGCAGCACAGGCAGGAAATGTTTTGTAAGAGTATACTTGAACAATACAGCTGTGGGCTGTGTGAGACACCAGCTCTTCGGTCAATCAATCCATCAGTCAATCAATCAATCACCCCTCCCAACTGTAAGATGGATGAGAGGAAGCAGGATCCACAGATAGATCATTGTTTTCACTCTTCAACAGATTGAATCGTGGGCTTGCTGAGAGGTCAGAGCAGAGAGGGCTGCTTTACCCCTTGGGCTAAATTGTATCCACCCCTCCTACGGAGACACCCAAGCATGACAGTAAGGAGTTTCAGTTTCCCTCAGACAGCCTTGAAGGAGCAGATGGGGTTATAACCAATTGGTGAGGGAAGACGATGCCACTGCTATGCTACCACCTGGCTTTAGGAGGGCTGCTGCTGCTGAATCATGGCTGCAAAGCCTTATTGATCCTGTCAGTTGTTGCTTTTAGCGAGCATGAAGGGCCCGTTACCTTACACCTGGTCCACAGGTAAACCCTAAACCAGACACTGTAGACTCCATTTCGACATAAGGAACGGTCTGGGTTCAGATTAGTAGTCTGTTTTTAGTTGACAGTTCCTCGCTGCTCCACGGTAGATATTGCAAATGACAGATTGTGAAGGAACTCAAGTGTTGGCTTCACAGGCTGCTCCGAAGTCATTCCTTTGACCTCTACACCTGACCCTTGACCTCGCTGTGTAACACAGCACAGCACAATGTCTCCCCTGTCCTCCCCGCTGCTCCAGGCTGACAAAGCACACAGTCCCAAAGCACTTCCTCACAGCGTCACTCAAGTTCACGGATCACGCTCTGAGCTAATGGACTGCACACTGTCTGATCACCTGGAGGTGACACAGGGGAGACTTTCTCCAAGTACGAATAAGAGAGGCTTTAAACTTTTTGAGGACCCTGCAGGTAACATTAGAAAACAACATTTTCATCACCGAAACTAGACAAATAAAATTTTTAAGACTTGTGTAACTGAAGTAAGGACAAAAAGCCCTAAATTAACAAAATTCTAACTCCTAAGGTCGAGTTTCATAATACAAATGCAGATATTCTAAAGTTGTTCCATAACTCACAGACACACGGCTTTTGGCTTTGGTTTACAGCCATTTTTCAAGAAGGGAGATTTAACCAAAGAACAACCTTTTTCATGATCTTTATATGCAGGACAGACTTTATCAGCATTTTAGACTGATTGAAAATGATAAAATATTTGCAAATAGTTCATAACATAATCTAAGATCTTCAGCTCTGCTGGGCCCTCTGCTAAGACCATCATTACAAACACATGTTGCTCAGATGGTGCTTGTTAAAAATGACGTTACTCAATACATGAACTGTTCCCCTAAAGTAAAGGAATAGTGTATTGAGAAATATGCTCATTTGCCTTCTTCTCAAGGGTAAGATCAGAAGATTGATTATAACATCAGATATATGGGTTAAAATACAGAGCTTGAGTCAGGATGCTTTAAGCCTTTAAGGAAACAGTTAGTGTGGGTATGAAAAAGGCATAAGAAATGCCTTCTAAGACCTCTAAAGTTCACTGATTATCGATATATTGTTGTGTACTTGTTTAACCTGTGTGCACATGGAAATTAAAAACAACAATCTGTGTTCTGATGTAATAAACAAACAAGGTCAGTTGGTCATTTTCAGTTGGCTCGTTCGACAGAGCCACTTTAACTAATTTCTCATCTTTTTGCAAAGCCATGTCCTGACTCCAGCTCCATACTGAACACACAGACATAAGACTTATATTGATCTTCTTATGTCACTCTTATCTCACTCAAAGAATATTTTATTTAATATTCACTCCGTTAGGAGCACCAAAAAACAATCATTCAATGGAGCTCAGGAGACACTTCAGTAAATGTACTTAATTGGTGTGCATTATTTCGCTTATAATTGAAAAATCACACATCAAACTTGGATCAGGGTATAGTTAAAAAAAAAAAGTGTACCTGTTGGTACACAAGGGCCCACAGCTAAATTCTGCTGCGAAGCCGATAAGAGAGTCAATCCAGTGTTTCTCAAACAACCATAAACAGTCCAATATCACAGAATTTTGTTATATCTGACGATTCCACACACCTTGACATTTATATCCAGTTTTGACACTCAGAGCCAATGCTAGTGTTACACAAAATTACAGAGATGACATTATTCCTGACCCCACCCCACTCCACCCCCCAGTTGTTTTGCTTTTTATTATCCATACAGTCAGATGACATGTCTGTTTCATTTAGTGTTTGCTCCATAAAGCAGCAGCAGCAGAGTCCCAGCACAGAGTAGCAGAGTATTTTAGTTTTCTCATGACGTCAGTAAGTAAAATTTACGGAGAAGATGATGGCAGATGATTTGGTGTTAAAGCATAAGTAGCAAAAAGCAGTTATTTAGTTTTTCAAAGTTAAATTTAATACTAGGGAACTTGATCATGTCATAAAGGGGCAAGACGGTGGTTCACTGCTCAAGAAGTTGGAGGTTTCAGTCTGGAGCGTGTAACCTTCATCTAACCACTAAACTTAGGCTCCTTCTTCTTGTTCCATTACTCCCTGCAAAATGTCAAAATGATCCACTGTCAAAAAAATCAAAAAATGACCTTTGTCATGTTTTGTAGAGGCATTTTTAATTAACAGTAAAGAAAGTATCCTTCTTACTGACAAATTAAATTTCTATGACTATGACACTGTAAAAGCAACTCGACCAGATATATTCTTCTCCTGTGAGGAGAAAACATCAGGTTGAACAAGTAAGACTTTTTTACAATGACCTAATGATTTTGTCTGGTGTATCTGGTAACATCAGAGTTGTTACATGTTAAATAACTGGTGGGAAAATTCATGGCAGCAACCCTCAAATAGGAGATTTTGTACCTGTTGTGCTGCGATGCAAAAAAGAGGAGGTGAAGAGTTTGGGATGGTTGGTACAATATCTTTAATAAACAGAAACTGGAGATAACTGGAATTCTACAAACTTTGCAGTTTAATGTTCAAATTAAAAAAAAAGTATTTCAGTGTATTCTGTGTTTTTTTTTTTGACTTGCAGGATCGGTTGTGATAAAATGAAATAGTAAAATAAAATGATATTTTGGCTTTTTTAAGGCAGTAAATCAAGCTAAAGTAATTTCATCACTCTCTCTTTGGTTTTGTAAATGCTGTGTCAGTTTAGCCCAAACATGTAGTTTTTTACTCATTTTAGAAACTTGATCTCATACAATTTTGTTAGCAACATGTGATATGATAAGGGGCCTTTTGTACCTGTGACAATCCCCAAAAAACATGTGGAACCCCACAGAAGATTACATTTGATAACAATACCTCATATTTGATGAAAGCCCTGAGGCAGGATTCACTTACTTGAAGATTCTTTTCTTATTGACAAGATTTGTCTTCTTGCACTGCTGCTGATTACATCACAGGAGCATCTTGCCACTGGCACATCTTTTATGCTGTGATAAACAGTGTTTGGTGTGTGTGCATGCGTGTGTGCGTATGCGTGTGTGTGTGTGTGCGTGGAAAGCGAAGGCAAGGTTTTCAGAGCTTTCATGATTTTCTGTAATGCATCCCTGTGAAATGTGAAACCTTGCCAGTATTTTGTAAGTTTGTAAATCTCATCTCAGATCGCCTTTTAGGGTTTAAATACATGCGAGCCCAGAAACACACTTGAGCTGATATGTATGAAATCACTGTTTGGTGAACTTCAAACTTTTTCTATTAGAATTTGTCTTGACATTTATGCTGAAAGGTTAAGACACAAACTTAAATGCCAATTGTTCCAAACTCAGCTCCTATCCATTAATAATACATGGTTATTGGTCTGGATTGCAGTTTAGGCTAATGAATATCATTGCAATCAGTGCATTTTAATATTTAGAGGCTTGATTAGATTTGAATTGATCACACAATCCCCTGGAAGCCTCTTTATTTATTTATTTTCTTCTTTTAGCAAGAACTGGCTGGAGTTTTTCTCATCAAGGTCATCCCATGTGTTACTGTATTCCCCTTGTCTTGTCATACTCAACCTAGTCTCCCCTAAGGGTTTACCCACTGCCTCTCCACACACTCGCTATGCAACAAGCCTTTAGATATGTCAGCACGGGGATGGCACATAATCTATATTTTATAAGGCCTTGATATAATTGGTGGCAGCTGGGGAAGGTCATGCCTTTAGGGGACCCACAACTTTCCCCCAATGGTTTTCAAGACACAGTCCTCAAACAACAGCCCTCTAGTCAAGATGTGGATTGGACACGATAAGGCAGTGAGTATGCTGTCACAGTTTTAAGGGTAGTGGAGATGCAGAGTGTGCTGGAGCGCAGCAATTATTCAGCATGTATTTACTTAGAAAAACATGCGGGGGCTGTAAATTATGCAGCACTGAGACACATTCTGCAAAAAAAAAAAAAAAAAAAAAAAATCTTAAGCAAGACAACAGTCATGGCTCGCAGAGCTGATTTAGAGTCAGAATCAGGAAAATAACTGGTACTCTTTTGGGATTTTGGTAAAATAAAAATTATTATATGTGAAAAGTTTTATGGGGAAATTAAAGAAAAGTTTCAATTACGGCTTCTTGTTGTAAACACTTCTCCAAAGTTTTTTAATTTCTTTTTTATCTTAGTCTGGTGATGTCATAGTGGTACAGTAGAGCTATTTCTTTTATTGTTTTTATAAAGCTAAAAAAATTGTTGGAGTGACCATGTTTGCTGTGCAAAATTCAAAACACAATCACTTTATAAGTTCACCTCTTTTGTCAAAAATGGACGAAACCCTGCGCTTTCTTGTTTTGTCCGTCTGTTGTCTCAATAACAAAGCCTTTTAATGCAATTTAATGAAACGGAGCTTAAAAACCAATGCTACCACAAGACTTAAAAAAATATATGCATTAAAAAAGGGAAAAAGAGAAAATTTAATTTTACTGCTGGAGGTATATATTGATTGACCTTTCTTCTTTATCTCTCTCTCTTTCCCTTCTTAATTTATACTTATATTTTATCCCAAATCAATGGGCTGAAATCTTTGATTTTTATGCAGCAACATTTAAAGATTTGACTCATTAAGTGTGCATTGTTGCATGTTAATTAAACTT
>JAPZDT010000020.1:26486589-26496955 GCA_029814675.1 Acanthurus coeruleus | reverse complement strand
GTCACTAGTGACCGTCTGTCTCTGTCCGTTAGAAACCTCGTATCTCCGGCTGTGTTGGATGTTTGTGATAAAAACTGAAGGACGAAGTTTTCCTTCTTTCTTCACATCAATGATGTAAAAAGCTTCTTGCTGAGCTGCAAAATGTCCCAAAGCTGGAAACAGGTTTTCTGTTTTCCTCCGAGCTCATGAAGCCTTTTCGGAGATGCGTGGTTTTCAGGTTGCCGATGCATCAGAACTGTTTCCGTGTTCTGAGGAGACGAACACGCAGCGAGCGCGTCATCAGCTTAAAGCTCTCTGATTGGTCTGTTTTGTCCTCTGTGTCTCTGTCGGTCCAGCCTTCCCATCAGCCCCTGTGATCAGAGGCCAGGACCACCTGAGGCTGGGGGCGGAGTCTACGCTGACCTGCGAGGTGTCTGATGTTTACCCCGCCGAGCGGCTGACTCTCACCTGGCTCAGAGGAGACACCGAGCTGCAAGGCACTGTGGGAGATTCTAGATCCCAGTCGGTCCGGTCTGAGTACAGATTCACCCCCATGAAGCAGGACTCAGGAGAAAACATCAGCTGCAGGGCCACGCTGAACCTGCCGGAGCTGCCAGCTGAGGTCCGGATCAGGGAGACCACCACCCTCCTGAACCCGCTCTGTGAGTCCATCCTGAACTGACCTCAGATCAGAGATCATGTTCGCACCTTTCAGTCAGCGACATCCTTCACTGTTCACTCAGGCTGGTTTGTTTCAGAAGACCAGGTTCAGGTCCCACCAGGTCCAGTCAGTCGATTCATGTGAACTGGGCTCATCTGACTCCTCCTCTCCTCTTTAGATGCTCCTGTTGTCACGGCAACGCCAGACTCTGTGCTGGTGATGGCCAACTCTCCGCTCACTCTCACCTGCTCTGTGGAGGGAAACCCCGAGCCCACCGTCACCTGGAGCTTCAGGACGGAGGCCGGAGGCTCTGTGCCGCGGGGCCAAGGCCGTCAGCTGCCGTTGGCGGCCGTGAGTCTGTATGAGGCCGGACGCTACGACTGCGAGGCCCAAAACAGCGAAGGGAGGCGGACGGCATCTGTGCAGGTCACCGTTCACGGTGAGGGTGGCTCCTCTTTGTCTCCTGGTCGTCTCCTTGGTGTCTCTGACTCACCTGTTTTTTCCCTTTGCGCAGCTCCGCCCACCAACACCTCCCTCACAGTGAATCCAGGTGTGGAGGTGGTGGAGGGTCAGCAGGTGACCTTTACCTGCTGCTCAGATGGAGCCCCGCCCACAGAGCTGGTGCTGAGGAAGGAAGGGGTGGAGCTTCAGAGGACTGACAAAACCCCCTCCTCTACGCTCTCCTTCAGACTGCCCTCCGCCCGGCTTGAAGACTCCGCCCACTACCAGTGTGAGGCCTCCAACCAGTACGGATCCCAGCTGGTGACCAGCTCCATCTCCGTCAGAGGTACTTCGGTTTTACTGTTTTGGCTCCCTCACAGTTTGATGACCCTCCATAAACATTCTGTACATTCAGCTTCAAGTTTAAAATCATGATGATGAGTTTGAAATATTAGTTTGTGCTAAACTTTGCTGAGCAGACGAAGCATCATGTGCAGGTAACCACCAGGTGGGCAAAGGGCTCGGCGGTGTGAAAAAAAAATCGTATTGTTTTCATATCAGTGGATATAAACCCACACATCCACTGACATTCTGATATATAATATATGTATCGCAACATAAATCACATCAATCTTCCTGGCATCTTAAATGTTCCTCTTTTTAATTTTGGTTTAAAATATTCTTTACTTCCTGTCAGTGAGTGGAACCTGATGTACAGGTGTGCACAGCTGCAGCAGCTCAAACATTAGCAGGTGTGCTCCTCCTTCGTGTCTGCACGAGGCCACCAGATCAGAGCTCCGCCACTTTTATTCTGAAAGGGAGGAAACAGAATATCTGAGTTTGCATAACCTGGTGGAAAGTCATATTCCGTTTTCAGAGCTTTTCAGTATCCAATATATACAGATATATATTCCGTATATATTTCTATCAAGGGAAAGTTATTTTGTAACAGTTAATTTAATAATAATATTTAATTTAATAGTTAATTTGTAATAATTATCCAGTCCAACCCCACAGATCTGCAGCTCATGATCAAGCTGCATCTCACACTTCATGCACAGACACAGGATGCTGAGGAGGAGGACGTGACCTCCATCTCTGCTGTCTCATTCATGTTTAGCTGAGCCTTTTATGTTTCACACATGCAAGCAAAGTGCAGCACAACCACAGGAACGTGTCACAGCCACAGGTGACCTGCTGTTATCTGACACACTCGTTTAAACAGGGACATTCCCTCCTGTGTGTGAAGCGTCTGCCGTCATTATTATCTTCTGTCCCTCTATGCAGACGAGCGTCTGTTCTCTCTGAAGAACCTCGTCAGCTCATTTTTCATGTTTCTGCTGAATTCTTTCAGCTCACCCTCTGCAGGTGCAGCTGAGCCCTCAGGTCTCAGCAGCAGAGCGAGGTTCCGGTCTGGTCCTGACCTGCAGAGCCTCTTGATGTTCCCATCCCCCTACCCTCACCTGGAGAAGGACAGACCGGAACCAGAGCACCCTCCAGGGGGAGCAGCCGCAGGACGGACTGTCCCTGCTCCACCTTCAGGACCTGGACCTCGATGACGCGGGAGGATACAGCTGCGAGGCCGAGTGTGACTCTGTCATCAGGACTGGAAACACTTCGGTCCACATCTATTGTGAGTCTGACACACCTGACACACCTGAAACCAGGTCTTTGTTTCCACGTTTGCAACCCCTGTTATCTTCACAACAACTTAAACCACCTTCATCTGGGTCTTCAAACCGTTTGATGTAACAAGTAAAAAATCTGTCCTTCACTCATAGTGAGCGTACTCACCTGAGCCCAGGTGTTTCTGTGTTCAAACACAGGTCTGTTTTTTAAGTTTAGAGACAGTCCTCCCTTATTAATGTAGTTAACACCTGAGTTTCATGATGGATATCCAGTGTTCTGAAGAAGTCTGATTTAAAGCAAAGAGACAAAAATACAGGATTCTTTTCAATATAAATGGACAGTTTTTCTGCTGCAAATTCCCTCAAATTAATCAGCTTAAGTGCTGCCAAAACAGTTCATTCACATATGATTCTTCCATATGTGAATGAACCATGTTCTCTTTAAAAACATGGTAGTTATCTGATGAATCGTGTGAGTGAAGTCTTGCCTTTATGTTGTTAAAGTGAATGTTTCATAATAAGCTTGTGCTTTTTATTTGCAGTATTTTAGCCAAATGTTGAGTTTGTGTTGCAAAAAACGATAAAAATGTTTATTGTTTGAACTCTCTGAGCCACCCTGCCTTCATCTGCAGACATGTCCCATGAAACTGACCTGAAAACATCTCAAAAATCTCGGTGACACCTTTGACCCACAGAGACTCGCTTGGTGATCGTTGTTCAGACTGTGAAGTGACGCGACGTGTTTTGAATGAAAACAAGCGGCTGAAAGATGGAAGGAAACGAGGCTCTGCAGCAAAATGAGGTCAAATAAGGTCGGACGTCAGTTAATGAAGCTGACAAAAAGTCCATCACAGCTCCAAAGCTCATAAAAGGAAGAGATGAGTTTCAAACCACCAAAATAAAATCCACAACTTTCTGTTAGCAAAATGAATTTGACTCTAATTGATGTCGTTAGCGCGCCACCTTCTGCACACTGACGACAAACCCTGACTGATCTCCTGCTGACCGCAACTCTGCAGGTTTCCAAACAGCCTGATATGGATTTTATATAAAAATCATAGAGCTGAAGTGGAGTAAACTTGTCCTCAGTCCCCGACGTTGTTAGCAGAGAGAAACCCATCAGTCACATGATTCTGATCTGAAAGGTGTCACCTGTGTGTGAAGGTGGGGGAGGGGCATGAGGATTCTTACCAAAGATCATTTTAAGGCACAGCGGAGACGGACAGCGGAGACCCAAAGAGAGAAACAAACCCTACAAAGCTTCTACAGAAACAGACAGAACAACTGTGTGTGTGGTTCTCTGTGGTCGGATCCACCCATCGCTGCTCCCAAGCTCCACCCTCTCATCTAAATATGGTCATCAATGGCCTTGACAGCCAGACTCAAACATGACAAAAGTAAACACGAGTGCCTCACTGCAGCGACGTGTCGTCCCTCCTCGTCCTCCTCCTGCAACTTCTTTCTGTTCCCCAAAGTAAAGTTTGGCCTCAGAGTCGCAGTCGTGAAGTTTCATGTCCCCGACGATCAGCTGATCTGAACTTGGAACGCTGACTCAGCAATGTGCACAACAGGAAGGATGTCCAGGAAGGACATCAGGATTTTCTGCTCGCACCTTGTCCATGTTTGCTTTGTGGGGTCACATCTTTCTGGGTGCTGAAGATATTAATTCATGCTCAACCTTCGGACACAAATAAAACGAAGGATATGTGACAAATGTGGAGAAAGTTTGATCTTTGTTGATCTGCAGGCCGTGTGATTCTGCACTCGTCTGCTCCCAGTCCAGACGTGGAGCATCAGGAGGAACTGAGATGTTCCTGAGCGTCTCGGCAGGTTCGGACTCGCTGAGCTGCTGCATATTCACCCAGATTTATGACTGTTGGTCAGAGATCAGACAGCTTCACTCTTCTTTGCAGAGAGCAGGAAGACTCCTAATGCCAATCTGTCTCTCATCCAGCTGAGGAGGACAAACTCCAACGCTCTGACTGACAGGAAGTGACACAACAGGGGAAAAGGAGCCAAATACCCCCCCGCACATTCCCACACTGACACAGAGTGAAAACCTCCCCCACAGAAACAAGCAGCAGGAGGGTTTCACACTTCAACTGGCTGCATCAGACAGCTTCTGACTCTGGATCAGTTTCATGTCGTCCTTCAGACTGAATGAGAAGAAAAGTCATGTGACGACTGAACGCATGAACCTGATGGACCGTTCATCACTCTCATGTGTCCAAACACGTAACGTCTCTGTGTCTCTTCTCCCCAGCGTTTCCATCTGACCCGGTTCTGGAGGATTCTGGTCCTGTTCTGCTGGGCCAGGAAGCAGTCCTTCGCTGTGATGTCAGCAACATCTTTTCAGCCAATCAGATGAGGATCCTGTGGCTGTCTGGGAACACAACGCTGATGTCAGAGTCCTTCAGATTCTCCGGCTCCTTGGAGAACGTCTCGTCGGTTCTGCAGCACCGGGTCGAGGAGGATCAGCAGGTTCTGACCTGCAGAGCAGAGCTGCTGACGGAGGCCGGCGACGTGTGGAGGTCCAGGAGGACCAGCGTCCCCCTGCAGGTCCACTGTGAGTGAGCCATCTCCTTAAAGGCTTTTATTGTGAAGCAGGAAGTGTTGAGCTGTCACACACTTTTAGAAACTGCTCAGTCAGATGTGTTTGCTTCAGCAGACTCAGTATCAGTTCAGTACAGGAAGTCCTGGATTGTGTTTGAAAAGTAACAGTTAAAGAATAAGGCACTGGAACAAGTTGTTCCTTTGGTCAGCAAACTGCAGATAAGAAGCTCCACATTCCTTCGTTACTGTGCTGCTGCAAAACTTCGAGAGGGTTTCTGATGCAGGCTGGAGGCAGAAAACCAGCTCACAGGGACGATTGAAGGTTTCGTTGATCCCAGACGTGGGTTTCTTTGACTGTAGATTCTGGTTTTGTTGGCATCACATTGATGCCCTCTCTGCTGGTGTTTCAGATCCTCCGAGGAGAACCTCCGTCTCGGTGGATCCAGGTGAGGATGTGCTCGAAGGTCAGCAGGTGTCGGTTACCTGCAGCTCAGACGGAGCTCCACCCACAACGCTGGTGCTGAGAAAAGAGGGGGTGGAGATTCAGAGGGCCAACTCCGCCTCCTCACTGTCCCTCAACCTCTCCTCTGCCCTGCTGGAAGACTCCGCCCACTACCAGTGTGAAGCCACCAACCAGTTCGGATCCCAACTGGTCACCAGCTCCATCACTGTCCGAGGTACTGGTTCCTTTTTTCACTTAGAACAACAAACTAACAAACAAACAAACAAAAACTTTGCAGCTGATAATAATGATAACGAACTTTATTTAAATGATTTTTATTAAAATAATTCAGCTATTAGTGTTTAATAAAATATTAAAAGAGCAGAAATTATGTGATATTTAAAAAGGGGGCGGAAGGGAACAGTTCTAAAAAAAATAAAGTAAAAACAAAAAAAACTATGAATGCACCAGCTGTTTTCATTAGGTCTGCTCCGTTTTTATTTGAATGCTGCTTTTTTAACATGTGTCTGTTTTTAATGTGGCAAACGATCCACAATCACTGATATCCACATTTCACTCCCACATGTGCTGAGACTGCATTTTATTTTATCATGGAAGTGACAGGAAAACTGATTCTGATTCTGAAAACAAAAATAGTTCAATAAAAAAACGTAAAAGCAGCAGCTCATCACATCCTCGTTGTGACGAGATGAGCAGGAGTGAAGAAAAGGTGACGGACGGCTGCAGGACCGGAACGTCGTTCTTCCAATGTTCTCCGGTTCAGTTTGCAGAGGACAGGGACTGCCGACTCCCATCGCTGAACAAATACATTTAAACTACATTTGAGAGGTGACCTGAAGTGTTTCTGACCGTAGAAACTCAGAGGAGTCACAGACACTGAGACTCTAAAGCTGAAGGAGTCACAGATTGAACCTGCAGCTGCTGGTGTGAACAAACCTTCACTCGCTCACACGCCTCCAGAACTGCACTGATCAGTCCGTTAATCGATTACAGCAAATCCATCTGCAAGCATCGAACCATCGTCAAACTGAACCAGTGAACAAAAAACTTGAACTTTTCTGGTTTCAGCTTCTGAAATGATTTGAAGTTTCGGTGTCAAGAAACTGAATCTCCTCAAATTTTTCACTGCTGCTTGGATCAAACCACACACTTCAGCTTCACTGACTAAACAATTCATCAGTTGTGCTTAATCAATAGTGATTGATATGGCCTCACTTGCATTAGTTGTATATTCAGTGATGTGCAGAATGTATGAACACGTCTTTCCTGTTTAAAACTGCTGAAACTTACTTCAAGTGACTAAAAACTGTCTCCATGTTCAAATCTTCAGGTCATTTTTTTTTTTTTTTTGCTTTTTATGTATTAAGAATTAAGAATGATTAAGACTCATGTATCTCTGTGTGAGTCATGTGACCAGTTTCTGCCTGTCGAAGCTGGAATTTTAATCCAGTTTCTTGTCTTCCAGCTCCTCCGCGGAACACCACGGTCCTCATCCTGCCGTCCGCTGTGGTCCAGGAGGGTCAAAACGTCACCGTCTGCTGCCAAACCATCAGCTTCCCGCCGTCGGCCGTCGTCCTGAAGAAGCTGACCAATGGAACTGAGCTTTATTCACCTAATGGCACCTTCCTATTGGTCAACGTCACAGCCAGAGACTCCGGGCTTTACCAGGTCAACGTGACCAACAACCTCGGATACCAGGTCAAGGTGTTCAGCCTTAGCGTCCGAGGTGAGTTGGACCAGCTTTCTCTCCTGTTTCTGTCTGATGGCAAAAATGTTCCAAGTCAAACTTTGCTGAGTTTTGGAATGACAGAGTTTTTTTAAGAGTATGGAAAAGGATATGGTGTCAGCAGAAAGCAGTGTTTTGGTTTCATCTGAAGCTGTCGTCTCCTTCCTGTCCTGCAGAGAGAAGCACCGGCCTCACTCCTGGTCTCAGTGCCATCGTTATCCCAGTGACCTGTGCTGCTGCCGGGCTGGTGGCTGCCGCTCTGCTCCTGGACTACCTGAGGAGATCCAGGAAGAAAGGCTTCTACCAGCTGCCTCAGTCTGCTCCACCCTCCGCCTGAACACGGAGCCGCTGCTGCCGCCGCCCAGCAAGTCCAAGGACGTGGCTACCAACTTCAAACACGTGACCACTGAGTTTAATGTACGGGACCGTGACCTGCCATGTTGCTTTGATATCCCAACATGTGACTTCCATGATCCTGCATGCGACTGATAACTTCCATCACCTGGCCTCATTTTCGCAGAGTTTCGCAGTCTGCGGCTGCACCTTCAGAACGTGACCGCCACCTCTGACTGTGCAGCTTCAGCGTCCACACGCGTCACTTCGACACGCTCACATCTGGTTTGTTTGTCTAAACGTGAGGCTGCCACCTCGCAGCTAATCTGCAACGAGTGATCTGAATGTTCCAACATGTGACTTAGATAACGCATCATGTGACCATCATTTCTAATATCCAGCTGCGTGCCAACCCAGTCCCAGCTTGTGGCAGCTGTCACCCAGCAGGTGACATCTACCTCCGAAACACCCAGATGAGCAGCTTCCACCTCTGTCCGCTCACACACTCAGCTGACACGACCCAGAGTGTGTGTGCAAACCCCAACGCATGCCTGCATCTTTCACACACACCCATGTGACCAGCGGCTGGACGTGTGCTGCCACATGGCGGCCTGTTCCCCGCAGTCGAAATGTGGCTCTGTTATTACAACCTGCGGCTGCTGCTCGTCAGAATGTGGCTACAACGATCCAGCTGTTGGATCCAGATGCCCACCGCCTGCGGCTGCACAGTGTGGCTCATGAACAGCAGTGAACACCTCCGTCACCCAGTCTTATGCTGGTGAAATGTCCCTTTAACTGCTCAGCCTGACGATCCAAACTGAAGCAGGAATCTTTGCTCTGAATCGAGGCCGTGGGCTCAACTTCCTGTGAGCAAAAACTCCCGCTGGACTCTGGAAATGCCCAGAACTTTGGAAACTTTTCACGCTCGTTCCAGGTTTCCAGGACTCAGTGGGTTCGGTCCTGCTGTACCTTCACTTTGTTCTGTTCACAGAAACACTTTGTTCTGTTCACAGAAACACTTTGTTTCTGTTTGTGTTCATGTCGAATTATCTGCTGGATTTCTTATCTAATGTGGGTTGAATGTTTCCAGTTTGTCACTGTGTGCTTTTAATAAAGAGATGTATTTCTTCACTTTTGTTTTGGGGCTCCTGGGAATTTTGTATGAGTCAGGAAGCAGCTTTCCCTTTCACTTCTGTCCAATTCAGCGTTTACTGGAAGTCCGCAGGACGTCTCAGCCGTAAGCGCAGGGGCGTCTGAGCTTCTGTTTAAAGCAGCATTTATTGGAAAACTGCCTGAGACTCTGTTTGTTGCTCCCTGTTAGTCTGGAGGAAATGTGATTTCACTCCGAGTTCCTGCTGCACTTCATTAAAGCTGCCGTAACCTTCGGCTGCACAGGAAGATCCACACACCAGCAGACCTCATCAAGACATGATTAACCTGCTGTGGAGCTTTAATACAAACTGTGTTCAGGGCCTTTCATGTCACTTTTGATCATCACTTTGCTTTCCAACGGCTCACATGTTCGATGTTTCCTAAATGAAATCAGTTCACAGGCTTCACTGACAGGCAGAAGACAGTGAAAAATGTCCTGCATAGTTTCTCAGAACTGAAAATTACATTTGGCCAACAGTCAGAAAATTCAAAGAGATTCAGTTGGTTGTGATGTGAGACAGAGAGCATTCATGTTTGATGATTCAGAGGAGCTGAACTGTTGCTGTACACGGCTGTGTTTGTCTTCGTGTCATGTTGAAACAGGTCAGAGGCTGAATGCTGCAGCTCTCCCTTCGGTGGAAGAAGGACAGACTGACACATGAAACCTCTGTGAGCCAGTGGGATCCATCTAATTCCTGGCCCCCGCTCTGCCTCTCAGAGCTGTTTAGCAGGCTGAACAAATTCATGAAATGTTCTGGTTGTTTTTGTCTTCTACCCGAAGCTCATTGGCTCCTCAGCCCGTCGTCATGGAGACCACAAGGCTTTGGATGTGAGGTGTGAAGAGCGAGTGAATGTGGATCGGCCTCACAGCGTCTCTCCTCTCACAGGATCTGTTTTTCTCTTGACCTCAAAACCAGTTTTCAGCTCATCTCAGATAAATTTAGATGCAAACTGCCAGAGTCCGGGCAGAGTTTTCACAGAGATGAACGTGTGCGTCTGGCTGCGTGCTAAACTTTTAAGTTCAAAGGTCAAACAAACCTCTCCTCTGCCATCAGGGCACAAGGTTTCTGTAGATCTGAAGCCGCCGATGCAGCTTCAGCTGAAACGCTGCAAAGGGAAGTGTTGATAAATGTGCTTCTCGCTGCTCCATCTGCTGTTTTTCATTTGTGTGGTATTCAGTGTCGTGCTGGGCCTCTGTGACCTTTGACCTCTGTTGTGCAAGAGAGGACGGAGAATTCTGCTGTGTCTTGTCATTTTAATGTGCTGTGCTGCTGGTATTTCCTGTGTGGAAGAGAAGAAGAAGATGGAGCTCTTTGTTTTCCTGAAGAGGCTTCGTCAGCAGCTCGCGGTGGAGCAGCTGAGAGATCATCATCATCATCATCATCTTCATCATCATCATCATCATCATCATCATCATCATCATCATCATC
>JAPZDT010000020.1:25788923-25799857 GCA_029814675.1 Acanthurus coeruleus | reverse complement strand
GTTACTTTAGTTACTTTACTTTCATCCACAGCAAAGCATCTGATGGAGCCTGACTGTCGTCTGAGAACCACGTATCTCCAAAAAGGTTTCATGAGCTCAGAAAAACAGGACAGTTTTCAGCTTTGGGACATTTGGGCTTTTTTCATCCTTTATTTGTCTGAATGAGGAGAATTTTCACATCACATGAAGGAAAAACTTCATCCTTCAGTTCATCACAAACATCCAACACCAGCACATCTGGACATACAAGGTTTCACCTGGACAGGATCTAAAAAGTAACTAAGTCTGTTGGGTAGATTTAGTTAAGTTAAGAACGAACAAAATACTCCTGTGAAATACGAGTACAGTGAATTTGAGTTACATTCCACCTCTGCAGTGTGTGTGGTGAACTCAAACCCTCGGGCTGTTTTCATATGAAGTTTGCAATTCGAACATAATATTGAAACAATAAACTGAGGCAGGTAAGTTTTGGGGATTTCAGGTCTGAAACAAAACAAAATCAGTCTTTCTAGGAATTCAACCTGCAAAATGAAACAACCTGCTGTTTGACTTTCAAAAGGTACAGTCCCTCACACCGTCTGTGTTTCTAGGAACCACCCGCAAAACATGAGAACCACTTGTTTGGTTGCTCAAAGGAAACCAAAACGAAACCACAAACACAATAAAACAGAACATCAATACTTTCTAAACACATTTTTCTGCATCAATCTAAACAATCTTGTTAAATATGATGATACTGACAATCAGATTCTCCACTTTGCAGCTGTTTGTCTCCACCAACGGTTAAGTTTTGGTCAAGATCATTCAGAAGCTTAAAAATAAACACCAGCGAGACTCAAGAGGAAAAGAAGAGCAGAGTTATTGTCGAGTGTTTGAACCAGAATGTGTGTCTGTTACAACATGTGACTGTTTTCAACATTCGTTTCTTTTTTCCGGTTTAGATATTCTTATCATCTCCAAGCTCTCTGCTCACAGTCAACCACAGGGTTTTCAGGCTGTAGTGACAAACTGTGGGGGGATTTTCTCACTCTTCGCAGCCTCCACCTCTCACTTCTTTTAACAGGACGCTCAGCTGAGAGAGTTTGAGGTTTGTCATCACGTTCATGCAAACAGCTTCACATCTCTGATGAGAAAACAGCTTCTGTTGAATTTTAAAAGAGACTCCAAACTTAAAACACTGTGGCGACTGCGTGAAACTGCACACACACTTCACGGAAAACAACATCGAATGTTTTAATCTAATGAAAGCAGCTCGGCTCGAAGTTTTCCAACCAAATCCTGAGAATCCGGCTCGAGTTTCATCCAAAGACATCAGTCAAAACTTAAAAAATGACCGTTTTTACATAAGAACTGACACCACATGGTTTGATGTCACATTAATCAGTAATCAGTTAACCTCCAGTGATTTTAAAAGCAACGTGTGACAAAGTTCTGACTTCATCATTCATCTCATGAAAATGTGTGGGTTTCTGATGGTTAATGTGTAATCTGATTTCTTCCTGAAGCACAGTTACTGACACAAACCAGAAGCCTCCGTCGTGTGTCAGGCTCACTGAGAACAACTGATGCGATAAATTTAACACCACGTTACCTAAAAATCACTGAGGTGTTTTCTTTTCTTTTTTCACAACAGAAAGAAACAATCACAGTATTTGTGACCAACTCATGGCAGAACATAGATCTGCTTCTTTCTTATCGTGTGGTTTCATTTCTCAGAGCTTTTATGGTGACATGAGCGACTTAATCTGCTCACAACATAATATGTTTTATTGTCTCTGAGGTTAAATCTGTGAAGGCAGGCCTAACTGGGGCTGAGAGCTTCCTGAGGGCACACCTGCAGACACTATTCAGGGCTAAATGAAGGAACTGTCAGCACCATCCTTTGGGTAGATTTTATTTTAAAGTGAATATTCTCCCAAAAAGAGGCTAAAATCAATCAAAGATAAGGCAACAACAGCACATCGCTCTCTGTGGTTAAAATGACAAACATTATTGACCTGAAAGTATCAGGTATCTGTAATATACACATATAAACTGAGTACTCAGACAGCCTGAGGAGGGCCTCCTTCAGTCAGACTTCAGGGCATAGAGCACGTCGTCCTGGCTGACGTTGAGCCGGACGCGCTGCAGGACTCCCAGGCGACTGGACTCCAGCAGCAGCAACCTGCAGGCCCCCAGACGCTGACACACCGCCAGACCCTCTGACACGCTGACGGGCTGCAGACCCTCCACCCGACACAGAGCCTGGTGCTGCACGAACACCTGGCAGACAAAACAGAGGGGGAAACTGAGGACGTGCAGCCAGGCTCTGAGCTTCAGGATCCGGTCCGGATCTGGACTGAAATCCATTTATCCCAGACCAGGAGCTCATTATGATGCAAGGTGTTGATATGTGGCTCACAGAGCCTCCTGAGTGCAGGAATATTGATCCAAGGGATTACTGATCGAACCCCACAAACGCAACATGTCAAGTTTTTGTGAACTTTTATTCATTTCATTAAATGTCATTCTGATGACGCCGTCTCAAATCTTTTCTACACGTCAAGTCTGATGTTTTTGAAATATGGTTGTATCTGTCTTTCTGAGCGACACATGAGAAGACTCGGGGCGTTTTCACACCTGCAGTGCGTTTGCTCTGGTCCCAATCAGCTGATGAGTGGGTGGACTCGGTGCGTTTCCCCTTTGCTTGGTTTGATTTCACACAGACAAAGTGTCAAGTGAATCAAAATCTATCAACAAAAAGCCAAGTGAGAGCTGTCGCCTGTTCATTGGCCACAAATCATCATTATCTCCTCATCTGTTTGTTTTCTTTGCTTCTTTCCTACTTACACATGTAGCTTCTGCGGGCCGACAGGCTGCATTTCTGGTTATTTCTGCGGTTTCTCTGTGCGTTTGGTTTTAGTCTTACCTGTTGGAAGGTGGCCTCCTCCAATCCCAGCCGTCGAAACTCAGCAATGACCGCCCTGAGGAAGAGCTGCTCCTGCACCGACGCACACCTGCAGACACAGCACCTGTGTTTAGCTGCTAACTCACACCTTCTGAATCCATCAGTGGTTCATGGATGTGACCACAGTCAGACTCTCACTTGATGGCGGTGATGTAGGCGGAGGAAAACATCTCATTTAGCGCCTCCATCACATGACTCATTCCCACCAGTCCTGTGGCAGAAGGGTCTGCTGCAGAGTGCTCGCAGATCTCCGTCGCCCTGCGACAGATGTCCAAACATCGCCGCGCATCGCCCGACAGAGCGGCCACCTGCGAGAGGAAGGAGGACCGTGAGTCTACCAGTCTATTTACTGACTCTATATGTGGGGGTGGGAGGGATGGGCTTTCATTTTTTATTGCTGTATGTTTCGTCATTTTACTCTGTTTGTTTTCTGTTTTGTTTTGTTTGTTTTGTTTTATCTTGTTAAGCACTTTGAGTTGCATTTTCTTATGTATGAAAAGTGCTATATAAATAAGGTTTGATTTGATTTGATTTGATTTGATTTGAGTGAACAGACGTGTGAATGAGCTCAGGTGAGAAGGAGGGAAAGATGTTCACCTTTCTGGACACCAGCTGGAGGGCGTCCTCCTCGAAGGCCTTCACCTTGTTCAGCCTGGACGTGATGATCTGCTGCAGCTGCTTGAAGCTGTACGGCTGGAAGGACATCCTGGTCAGACCCTGCAGACACGTTTACAAACACGTTTACAAACACGTGTACAAACAAACCAGTGACCACACTCTTTGTTTTTGAACAGAAAATCGTTAAAATAAAAACAACCTCGCAAAAAGTCTCCAAAGAAAATGAACCAATCTTGATTCTTTACAGCAAATAGTTCAACAAAGATCATGGAAACAACAAAGAAGACAATTAAAAATGGTGGAAAACTTTGGAGAACGTCTCTGAGAACTTGTAAGAAACTACAGACATCTCTGCGATGTTACAAACATGAAGTTACACACAGTGGGACCAGCACACAGCAGGACGCCCTCACCAGTCTGCTGGCCACTCTGTTGATCATGATCCTCTCCGGCAGGTCCATGGTGTTTGCGATGGTCAGCACCACCAGGCGGGCGTGACGCCGTGTCGGCCAGTCGAACAGATTGTACATCACGTTCTGCTTCCTGGTCCATAACAGATCCAACTGCACAACACAAAGAGCTAAAGCTGTCACATGACGACCTCCATCTTAAGAACAGCGTCTGACATCCTGTTGGACATTACAGCTGGTAAAGAAGCCTTAAAATCAAAACATGCACAACTTGCAGGATTAGTAAACGACTGCAAATGATGAAAGTGTGATAAGATATTTTCCTTACATCTTTCTTTTGCTGTTAGTGCTTAAACACCGACAAATTTTCTCTCAAATCGACAGTTTGAGCTGTTCCATGACAACTTTTACAGATGTCTGTCAAGTTTTGTTGGCTCTGAACTTTCATCAAAACTTTCTATGGTTTCTGTTTCTGCTTGACTTGAGAGGCTCAGATTCGCATGTCAGAGTCAGAGTTTCACCTCACATCCCCTGGAAAAACCAGAGTGTATGTAAAAAAAAAAACAAAACACCCTGCTGGTTAACCGCACACAGCCAATGAGCCGACGCGTCAGCTAATCACAGGAAGTGAAGCGACTTCATTCAGCAGTTCAAAACAACCTTCATTCAACCTTCGTTTTTCAGGGTCTGACTTTCCTCCGTCATACGACGCAGAACCACGACCTTTTAAATCATCCGTTAAGAGAAGCAAAATACAGAAAATAACAAAGACGATCTCGTAAGAGTCAACTGAGCTCTCACACGTGGTCAAACATCTGGCCTGGTGGTTCATGTTGGTCTCTGAACGAGGTGCAATCACAGATTTTTTCATCTGTTGGTCCCTTTATTGTGAATCAGACAGGTTACTTCAAACACTGCAAACAATACGAGTTTGTAGATACATTTTCTGTGGTTTTGAGCCTGAAGTAGAGCTGGTGATATGAGACTCAAATCACTACCACCAATAACTGAATCTTTTACCTCAAATAAGATTAATGAGCGCTTATTTTGTGCTAATGTGTGGGAACAGTTGCCTTGGTGAACACACAGTGGAGAAAGTATTAACAGAGTTTAAAACAAACTAAAACAATCAAAACAAACACAAAAAGAAATATTGATCACGTCGGTTACAGGTTCTGAATGTCAGTTTGATTTCTGATTAACCGCCCAGCCCCGGTCTGAAGGTCAGAGAACATCTGATGTATCACCTGATCCATCCTTAAAGATCTGCAAGGTGAGATTTTCATTTGACTGACGACTTAATATGAAGCTGAGTTCTCACCTCGTCCACCAGCAGCACCGTGGTCTCCTTCCTGGGTGCAGGGTTGCTGAATCTCTTCTCCAGCAGAGCTGCTGCGTGGTCGGCCGTGGCCTTCTGACCCGTCAGCTTCTGCACAGACGAGAGCAGGCGGTCAGTGAACGCACCACACGGTTCACTCCAGGCCTTCGCCATAGTATCGTCCATAATTTAGCATCCATTTAGCTTAGCTTAGCACAAAGAGTGGAAGCAGGTGGAAACTGCTAGCCTGGTTGTTTTAAATCCGTCCTGTCAGTTCATTTAGTTCAACTTCAGGAACTTACACAACTGATTTTTAAAAAATTGATAGAAATACAAAACTGACATCTCTATGACATCATTTAGGTTGTTTCTTCAGACTTTGGTCGAGAAATAAAGAAGAAATCATGAAACTTTTATCACAGTTTTCTTCTTGTTAAAGAGAAAAATTAACTCCTTGTGAAAAATGGGAGTCCTGTTGAACATTTCCACAGATTTTCCTGCAGAAAACTTTCCTTCACTTTCTTCCACTTTGACCTGATAAAAGGAAACCAGCTTGTTTAGAGATAAAAAGGTGAGATCAGATCAGTTTGAACTGAATTACACATTAAGTTTCTGCTTGTGTGGCTCGAATCCTGTTTCCTGTAAGAAAATACTGCAGTTGAAAGAAAACTGGTGTCTCCAGTGATGAACGACTGTAAACAGCTTAGAAACAACAAAAAAAAAGCCCAACATCTGTGTGACATCTGGATCACATGATGCTCTGCCCTCACAGACTCCGGACTCTGAAGCAGATCCAGCTTCCTATCCTCGTGTTGCGTTTGCTGAACTCTTTTCTCACCTGCAGGATCTGGACGTAGGCCTGATGAGGATCCGTCATCTTCATCCCGTTGATCTCGATGAAGCTGAACGAAGGGATCTCGTCCACGTCGGCCGCGTGCTGCAGGCAGCGCATCACCTCGTGGACTGTGGCCGTCTTCCCCGTGCCTGGCACACCTGAGATATACATACACCTGAGGCAGAGACGACAGGAACCGTGAGAGCGGCCGCCAGGAGACAGAAGCTCTGAGTCACATCCATTCAACATTATGGCATTTTTATCATCTGAAGGAAACAAATGTAACTTCACTGTGTTTATAATATGTCATCTCTGTCTCACACCTGGAGGTCAGCAGGTAATCAATCAGCTGATTGACAGAATCAAATACCAAACAAAGATCTGTGGCCCCTTTTTAACTTAATTTATGGTGAATTCGTCTCATCTTTGTTTGGGCTTTTGGTTTATCATCAAAAAACGTCACACAGTGAAATTTCAATGGACCTTTTCTGATTTTTAACACCTGATCTGGAGCTCACCCTCCTGTGCCGTCTGTGATCTTGCTCTCCACGAAACTGTAGATGTCCTGGAACTCCTGCTCTCTGCAGGGCAGAGACTCAGGCACGGAGGACACGTGAAGCCTGAGAGACAACACACACACACACACACAGCAGGGGTTTAAAACTCAGTTCAGTCTGCAGATCTTCTGCTTTATTGACTCAGTAACATTTTATTTTTAATTCATCTTAAGAAATTAATTCATTAATTCTGGTCCTTTTGGGAAGTTTCTGTTCCCTTGAGGACCATCAATGTTTCCTGATAAATACAATCAATACATTTTATCATGATGACTGTTCATGGGGATCACTCCTCCAGTTTGAACTGATTGACCGTGAATGTTTTGATCAGACTGCGCTGAAAGAATCAAATCTATAGATCAGAATATTGATCAACAACATCTGTGACACTGGTTCACCTCAAACAGTCAGTGACCTTCTGGCTTTCAGCTTTCACCTGATTCGGCTTTTGGCTTGTGAGGTTTTGTTATCTAATATTTACACTTAATTTAAAGTTAAAATGTGAGTTTTAAGCTGTGAAACAGACAAAAGGAGACACCTGAAGACGTCACCTCGGAACATCGGTTTACAGTTTTCCTGACATTTACCTCAACAAGCGAACAAACGGTGAGTTAAACTTTGAATGAAGTTTAAATATGGAATGAGAGCAGGTCTGTCCTCACATAAACTCAGTGAGTGCAGGTGTTAACACACCTGCCAGCCAATCAGACATCAGGATTTTCTGTGAGATGAGATCATTGATGTGTATTGTGTTAGTGTGGCTCCTCAGGGTCAAAGGTCAGCGGCTGGTGCGTCTCACCTCGTTCTCGCCTCCTCCAGAACATTCGCAGGCTGTCGGGCCGGCAGCGACCTGCTGGGAATGCTGGGAGTGGCGTGATGAGGAGTCCGTGGCGTGCCGTGTGAGATCTGTCAGAGAGGAAACAGTCAAAGGAGACGCGGTGAGAAAGGAGCCGGCGAGTCTCTCAGACTTGGAGGTTTCCAGGAGTTTTACCTTCTTCGGAGTTTTCCGTGGCGTTCTGGTGGAAGAGCGAGCGTTCTGCTTTTTGCGAGGAGTACGAGATGCTGACGAAGAAGGTCTGCCCTTTTTTGACACCACCTCCTCATCACTGTCCGGCCCTGCCGCCTCCTCCTCCTCCTCCTCCTCCTCACTGCTGCTCTGCAGCTCCTTCTTTGAGGGGACAAACTCGTCCTCGTCCTCTGCGTCCGAGTTCATGTCCTGCTGGTTGTCCAGAAGATTCCTGATCAGACAGACAGGGAAGCTCAGAACACACGAACGAGTCACAGGTGCTGAAATAATGAACCGATCCGTCACAACTCACAGCTGTTTCCTGATGCGAGTCGACACCAACTGGGCCGACTTCCTCTTGGAGCTCCTCGGTGTGACCGGCAGCATCGGAGAGTTTTCATGATCCGCCTCAGCTCTGTCAACATCACACATAACGAACAGAGAGAAAAGAAAAGAGACAATCAGTCAAATTAAGACCATTAGCATCGTAAAGAACGGGCAGCAGCTCCTGGGCAAAACACGTCTAACTCTGCCTGTGAATGCTCAGGTTTGACTGAGTTGGAACACCTCCATGAGCCTGGTGTCTCAGCTGCAGCGCCACCTGCTGGTGTGTTGCTGAATGTACTCACAGAACTCCCAGGGCCGGCTCCTTCAGGGTTTTCGCCTCTCTTCTTCGTGACGGAGTGGTGGCTCTGTTTGAAGACACGTGTATTTTTTTCAGAGTTTAGTAAAAGGACAATAAATTTAAATGCAGTGGAAACGTTTTCTCATCGTCTTCTGGTTTGTGACTGATTCCACTAAAACACCAGCTGTGCAGCTTCATAAGGAGTGACACCACATCAACCCCCCCTTTCATTTTAAAACACAAAACCTTTGCTATGTTTTGTTTCACAGAGATTTTTAGTTTGAAAATGAACATGCAGAGCTGTGGATGCAGCCTGAACACACAGAGATCACCACACACACACACACAGACAAAACCCCACACACACGCGAGAACTGCAGGAGTGAAGAGCTCTTCCTTTTTTTCTCAGATGTCACCACAGTTTTTCAACCTCCAGGTCTGCTGTTTCTGACTCACTTTTGCCCCCTGGTGGCACACTTTGTCCTGGGAGTGGCATTTCTTCTTCTTGGCGTCTTAACTACGCCGGTCGGACCCCCTGCCTCCATCACATCACTCTGTGGAGAACTTTTCTCCATCAGCTCCCTGGAAGAGGCACCAGTGAGTCTGAACTTTCCAACAGGTCGTCTCCTTTTAACTAGTTAATCTGCTTCAAACCACTTTAAACATTAATGAACAGGTGACTGCTGGTACAGACAAACCTGCTCACATGGCAGAAATCCACCAGGTTTCTGATCTGCTGATGAGAGACCAAACCACAGGAGTCCTCTTGTAGTCCAGCTAGCCTCTACCAGTTAGTTAACTGACACTCGTTTACAGTTTATCTGCAGATAACAAGCTCATGAAAGAGTGTGCTGACTTTTCTGCCAAAGCTGGTGACTGAACTGAATATCTGTGCTGACCTGCTGAGGCGTCCTGTGCAGACGGTGATGCTCACATAGCGATGTTTATCAGGTAAAATGTTTTCAAGATTCATTTTGTACGTAAGCATGTTAACTCTCACTAATTGGCAACAAAGCATTGGAGACATTCAAGTGCTGACCTGATGGGGGCGCAAGAGGAAGTGACAGTGAAGCTGAGAGTCGACTCTGACCTGATGGATTTGTCTGCTCAGTCTTCGTGCTGCTGCTGCTTGGTCCATTCACATCATCCTGTCTTGTAAATTGTCAGGTGGAGCTGAGGACTGTTCTGTAGCCATTACCTCCACCCTGATGAAGTCTTTTTAACACTTAAGACCTGACACGAACATCATCACCCGCCTCAACTCGCCTCTTTCCAGGCTTTACAACTCGCCCTCAGAATTAATGGATCCACACATAACACCATTACCCTCGTGCTGCTCACCTCCCCTTCTCACCTGGACTTTGGCAGGTGAAACTGTCAGAATGTTGTTCATCAATTAAAGTTCCACACTCAACACAATAGCCCTCGTTTGGCTGGTCAGTTAGCTCAATGACAACAGAATCAACCTGTTTGTGAAACTGGGTCTTCTCCTTCTGGACTGGTTACCTACAGGCGGTGAGAGCTGATGCTCCTTCATTAGAATCACATTCAACCCCCCAAGGCTGTGTCCTAAGCCCACTGCTGTACTCCTTAAATTCCCCAGGTGCATTGTCAACCCCGCCTACCCCCACTGAATTATGTCTGCAGACAACCCTTTAGCGATGGGTCGCATCAGTGGCAACAATGAGAAGGTCAATAGCGTCAGGGTTAAAAACTTTTCACACTTCCCTCCCACAGTGTTTGCAGGACAGAAGAACTGCTGCTGAGCTTCAGGAGAACCCCCAGCAATCCACCATGACCTGGCTGTGCATCGACGGTTCATCTGAAAACAACTATGATGACTCCTGAAGAGGCTAGCATGGCTGCTGCTGTAACATGGGTTGTATTTGACCCACGCGACAAAACCCAGAAAAACTGCCCCAGTGCACCTGAAGGGGAACCAGGGGTCCATGGGACAATGTCAGAAGTCAAGGACCATCACCTCATCATCATCTGAGAGGTTTAGGGGTCCTTGAAGAGGATCCTGGAGTCCTTGAAGCTAGTCCTGCTACTTAGCAACAAGTCTAGCTTGAGATAGTTGTAGAAGTAGTTCTTTTATTCTCTATTATTTTATCAACACTGGGGTCAACCTGAGCAGTCTTCTAGTAAAGAAACTGTTTTAAAGTTCTGCATTATTACGTTTTAACTGAGGAGACGTTGTGTTTATTAAAACCAGCACACAATTAAAAACTACGAACAAATTCAGACGGAACCTTTGTTTTGTTCTTTAATCTTTATTGTGTTTTATATAGAAAACATCATTCATGGAATTATAGCTGAACCCCACGGTGACTTCCAACCTCCCGCTCCTAGCTTTAGGGGGCGGGGCTTCAGGGGTCATCAGATGTCAGACGGTTGTCATGGCAACAGAAGGCAAGTCAGGGCAGAGCTTTAGTTGACCTTTGGATGACGGTAGTCTTTGCCGGCGAATTTGGCCTTGTCCCCGAGCTCCTCCTCAATCCTGCAGGACAGAGGTCACAGGGGTCAAAGGTCACAGAGGTCAAAGGTCACAGAGGTCACAGAGGTAAAAGGAGTTAGTTAAGCTGTCTGTCAGCTTTGTGTTTTCATCCGTTGGTCAA
>JAPZDT010000020.1:25034915-25046910 GCA_029814675.1 Acanthurus coeruleus | reverse complement strand
AAAGTACAAGAGGCTAAAGGCTGAAGTGGAAAAACAAAGCAAAAAACGTGAGTGACTCATATGTGAACCTCTCGCTACACTTTGGCATTGTTTTTTTCATTATGTTGTTCAATGTATCATCTTGTGCTTGTATCATATCAGTTGAGAAGAAAAAGGAAACCATCACAGAATCTGCAGGACGTCAACAGAAGAAGAAAATTGGTAAGAACCCAGTAAACAAACTGGCAAATAAGAAACATTGAACAGGAAGAGGCTGGACACACTTTTGTCTTGTGAACGGCACTTTTTCTCACACTGACAGTGGCCTCTTAAGTGATCAGTGATTCTGAATATATTACAGAAAGACAAGAAGAGAAACTGAAGAACAACAACAGAGACTTGTCCATGGTGAGAGACACTTGTTTTCCACAGTTCCAGCAATAAATTGTCATATGAAATAAGATATGAACAGACTTAGCAACACTTTCGCATCATCAATATTAAAAATATTCTATGATCTTTAAATGTGTCGGTGAATCCAAACTCCAGTAAATTGTAAAATCATTTGTGTTTGCATGTTAATCTTTTGTCGGCCTGTTTGTAGGTGCGCATGAAGTCCATGTTCGCCATAGGTTTCTGCTTCACAGCTTTGATGGGCATGTTCAACTCCATGTAAGCGCAATGTTTTTGTTATCTTTTTAATTTAAATTCCAACTAAATAAGAAAAAGGGGAAAAGTTCAAGCTGGTCATAAAGAGTTCAGGATGAAGTGAATAAAACTGTAAATAAAAAACAATTATATATTTTCTGAAAACTCTGTCTCTTGTAACTTCTTCATGCCTTCGAGTTCCAGTCACAGTCTCTGTTTGTTTTGCTCAGCTTTGATGGAAGAGTGGTGGCCAAGCTGCCGTTCGTGCCACTGTCCTACATTCAGGGACTGTCACACCGCAACCTGCTGGGCGAAGATTACACCGACTGCTCCTTTATTTTCCTCTACATCCTCTGCACCATGTCCATCAGACAGGTAACTGGGTGCAGTGCAACAGCCCTTTTGATTAGGTAGCAGTGTATTGTGTTCCTTTGGCGCCACCCTCAGGCCAAGTATTTTTTTCTCCCACAAAGAAATTTAGAATAACAGAATCGTCATCTTTGCTGCCGATGTGTGATGAGCACTAAAAGCCTCACAGGCCACTAGTGTAGCCTATACATTGCTGTCATGAATTTAAAACTCTCCCCAAGTGGAAAACATGAATTATTGGACAGAGAATTTAGTGATCTGAGACACTTGTGTTAACTGTTAAGTTTACCAAACTGCATACGCCCAGTATGTTACATTCAGTCTTTGCTTTCGGGCAAGACAATCATAATTCTGTTACCTTCAGACAGATAAAGCTGATGTAACTCAAGATTTTTCTTAAGTCAGTGTTTCTTCTGAAAATATCAAAACCAACAAAGCCCACTGATTCTGCTGGTTCTGAGTGTGTTGTGTCTTTTCTCCAGAACATTCAGAAGATGCTCGGCCTTGCCCCTTCCAGAGCTGCAACGAAGCAGGCTGGAGGCTTCCTCGGACCTCCTCCCCAGGCAGCTAAGTTTTCGTAACCATCAGACAGGTTCGGCAGTGCTGCTCCTGCACTGCGACTGTGTGCACTCGTGTCTCCTTCATCGGCGCTCAGACACATCAGACACAACTGCTCTGCAGCGCTGAGTCAAACGTGTTAACTGTTGCAGCTACGACACCATCTGCTGGATTTTTTTCATTCATGTTTTGTTTATTTAACTTTGATTGTCTCAACTAGAAATTAGAGGATAAAATGTTGTTCTTAATTGCATTAATTACCAAAGGATACAATTGTCTACCTTGTATTCAGCACATGCCATACATTGTTTTTGGATTTTAAGGATTAATTGGTACAGTAACATCTGATCCATCTGTCAGTATTATTGTATGTATCCTCATTTAATAAAGTTTTATGATACTACTTGAATTGTGTGTCTCACTTTTCTTTCCTCTTCCTCTCACTTTGGAAAGTCAAATAATACTCACACCATGGTCTTGTATTGTACACTCAGTTGCCTTTTATGTTTTCAGGAACTGTGGCCCTTTTTTTGTTAAAATTGAGCCTTTTTTACATGAAGAGCTTGTAAATGAATTTGACCTGCATGTCTAAACTAAGAAATAGCCCTTTTTTCACAACAGGCAATTTAATGTTGTATTTTCCACAAGATCTCATCTGTGTAAAATAAAATAAAATAAAAGACTTTTTAACTTGAAATTAGCACATCAGTTTTAATACGACCGTCAGTTCATCAAGACAATAGACAGTGATGTAAAGTGTTGTTTAAAATTAGAAAATATTTTGCTACTTAAGTAAAAAAGTAGTAGCATTACAAAATACACTATGGTACCCAAAATAGTAGCACTCATAACACAGAATTGCTGCTATTAGAATCATATAATCATTGGTGCGTTTATGTGTAAGCATCATTAATGTTGCAGCTGGAAAAGTTGGGTCCAATTTTATTGTAAACAGGTAAGTGGCTCACTCTATGAAATTATCATTTATTAGCTGCTTATGTTTTGTATTTACTATCAGAACCAACAAGTAACTGAGTACCTAGTGACTACAGCCGTCAAAACAGGGAAGTAAAAAGTATTTGCCTTCTTTAAGTACCTGTTTCTGACACCATTACACAGAATTTGTTATGATTAAAAAAATAAATAAATAAACCAGAGGACAAATAATTACAAATTTCATGGCAAAGTTATTTACCCAAATATTAACTGTATCAACCTCCTTAAATAACAGGTAGTTTTTACAGTAAAAGAGGAAAGCATTGTAATGGACTGCGCAGGTGTGAACATGACAGGAAGCAAAAAATAAACGGATGGTGGACTTTTGTATCAGCCTCAGTATTGCTGTTAAACCTCAACCATTTAGTTATCTGTTGAGAAAAACGTCGCCTGACTTCGTGTTTCTTCGGTCTTTGTCGGCGAGGAGACGAACGCAAGAACTGCGATGCGTTCAAGTGTTCACGTATTCTGAAAGAGGCGGGTCCTGTCCGGGGAAAGGGGCGTGAAAAATCGTCCCTATGTGACCCGTTGTCGAAATTTCTCTCAGTCCTTCTGCAGAAGAGCTAACGGTAAGCTTGAAGCTGTCTTGTCTGTGAATATTAAAAAATGCGCGGTGCTTTGTTTGTTTGCTTTTCCGTATGCTAGTTCAGCTAAATGTTTTTGTGCTAGCTTAGCCTAACGTAAGTAGCATTTAACTTCGGTAACGGAATCGGTTGGAGCTCAGCGTGCACTTTGGTCCAAAAAACTGTTTTTTAATCGTCAGTTTCAGCCGTTTTCCAGTAAATCCCTGTGTTCCTGCAGGTCCTCCTCCTCTGAAAATGTCCCAGTCTGTCCTCGACACGATGCCCGGAGCCTCCACAGGAACCGTGATGGTCACCGACCATCTGAATTTCTGGGGTGGGAAGCGAGTGAAACCCAGACAGGAGACGAACGCAGAGCCCGTGTTTGAACCTGCGACTGGTAAACTGAATCCCTTACAGCTAATTCATACATCATATAGTGTATGTATATATATCTATTCATATGTACAAAATACTGAAGACCCATGTGAAGGTTTGCAGGTTGAGGGGTCACCATGAGGACATGCTGTGATGTAACTGAACCCTCCCTTTCATTCCTCTTCTCTCTTATGTCTTTTTCTCTCAGTGGAATGAGTGTAAATAAAAAGCATAAATCTAAATGCTGTTTTTCCTTGCAGGTTGATGTGATTAATGCTGTAATAGCTAATGATCATGTCTGACATGCTTGTGTTCAGTGTGAGAGTTCAGGCAGCAACCTGTTGATCTCGTCCCTGCAGGCCGAGTCCTGTGTCAGATGTTCCCCTGTGGGTCTGAGGAGGTGGATGAGGCCATAAAAAGTGCCCACAGTGCCTATCTCAAATGGAGCAAGATGGCAGGCATGGAGAGGGCTCGGGTGATGCTGGAGGCAGCCCGCATAATCAGGGTGAGACGGTCAGGCAATTGTTTCAGAACAGTCTGCATACCGGGAAACCAGCCAGGCTGTTTTCAGTATTGCACAACATAAATTGCAGTTGTCTGCCACAAGCATTGTAGTAAGAAACCAGTTATTCATTATAGACTCAAATTGCCCCCCCGGCCTAGATTTACACAAATAAACCTTGTGTATGTTCGTGCCGCCTCTTTGATTTCGTGCAGGTGAAAGTGTTTGCCTCAGTTACTGATTGCTTTAAAATGGGATTATAGAAACCACAGAGTATCGTTTACGAGTTTTGCCGTTACTCCAACAAAAACAGGAAAGAAGGGAGAAGATTGCGAAGCTGGAAGTGATCAACAATGGCAAGTCCATCACTGAAGCACTGGTTGACATTGATATCGCCTGGCAGTGCATTGAGTACTACGCTGGCCTGGCTGGGACTCTTGCAGGTGGGTGCATTCACACTTTGTTTTTATCCAAAAAATAAGTTGTGTTTTCCAAAAGCTTCGAAACTAAATGTTGTTCTAAAGTTGCACATTTGTGTCTTTTTTTTTTTTTAAAGGCCAACACGTCCAGCTTCCTGGTGGGGCGTTTGCTTACACCAGGAGGGAGCCCCTTGGTGTGTGTGTGGGGATCGGAGCATGGAACTACCCGTTTCAGATCGCATCATGGAAGTCTGCTCCCGCTCTGGCATGTGGTGAGTTTGTAGCACTGTGTATCACCACCTTATCATGAGATCTGAGATAATTATTTCAGCCTGTTTTCAGACCCAAACCATAAGAACTGTGATCCTAACTTGCAGTGGTGTGTGTTTGTTGTGTTCAGGCAATGCCATGGTGTTTAAACCCTCTCCAATGACTCCTGTGACTGCCGTCATTCTGGCTGAGATTTACAAAGAGGCGGGGGTCCCGGATGGGCTCTTCTGCGTGGTACAAGGTGGAGCAGAGACCGGCACCCTGCTCTGCCATCACCCGATGATCGCCAAAGTCTCTTTCACAGGCAGTGTGCCAACAGGCAAGAAGGTACAGAGACTGTTATGGTGCTTTAATTTTTAACAAAAGGTAATTAAACTTAACTGCACAGTACAAGGGTCTCCTACAAGCCCATCCGACCAACTCTGCAGGCTATGTGTCCAGCATCCCGAAACAAATGATCCTTTTATTTGAAGGATCATACCAGTGTTTTTGCATGTTTTAACACTCACATGTAAAGACAATACATGATTATTCTGTAGCTAAATGGAAACCAGTAGATGCATGCTGAGTACGAAAAGAGCCATTTTAAGAACAGAAACAGTTGATGTTGGAAATCGTATTGCAGTGTTGTTGTAAAATTTGTAAGGGATTGTAAAAAAGCTTTAAGGGATTCAGCATTTTTTGTTGCTCCACATGGCTCAAGTTTTCCTTGTGTGCTCCTCTTGCACTCAGGTCATGGAAATGTCTGCAAAGGGGGTGAAGCAGGTGACTCTGGAGCTGGGAGGGAAATCTCCCCTCCTGATCTTCAAGGACTGTGAGCTGGAGAACGCAGTGAAAGGAGCACTGATGGCAAACTTCCTGACGCAGGGGCAGGTGAGACAGTGGTATCGTTTATACACTGCTGTCAGTGCATCGCCTTGTTTAATGTCAAGCTTGACCCGACACTTTCTTCGTCAGCTCTGACAGGCCATAAAGTTTAATTTTGCATCATGCAGGTTTGCTGCAATGGTACCAGAGTGTATGTGCAGAGAGAGATCATGCCTCAGTTCCTGGAGGAGGTGGTGAAGAGGACGAAGGCCATCCCTGTGGGTGACCCTCTGCTGGACGGCACCAGAATGGGAGCGCTGATCAGCAAACCTCATCTGGAGAAGGTGTTGGGATTTGTCAGTCAGGCCCAGAAAGAGGTGTGTTTGCAATCATGTGAGAATTGAGCAGCTGTTTAGAGCCATTTGTCAAAGAAAAATTCAGCTGTGATAACACATCCTGAACTTTGACTGCACTGCAAAGCAGTTCATGAAGAGGCAGTAGTTACACAACTATGTCTGTTTCCAGGGAGCTAAAGTGCTCTGTGGGGGAGAGCCTTTCCTCCCCAGTGACCCCAAACTGAAAGGAGGCTTCTTCATGTCACCCTGTGTACTTGGTAAGTCTCTCTACCGTGACTTTATTTCTGACACCTGTTGGTACCCAATCAAGCCACCGTGTGTCACATCCTGTCCCGTCTCCTCACACAGATAACTGCAGAGATGACATGACCTGTGTGAAGGAGGAGATTTTTGGCCCGGTCATGTCCGTGCTGCCCTTCGACACAGAGGAAGAAGTGATCAAGCGAGCCAACAACACCACCTTTGGTTTGGCCTCTGGGGTCTTCACCAGGTCAGCAGAGCAAACATGAAGCATGCTCTGGTTTGTCATTACTCAGCAGTCTGTTGCAACCACGGGTTTACAATGCTGACTGTTTGCTTTGGAGGGTAATGAGGCTGTTGCATTCTGTTGGCTGCATTCAGGGTTTCCACAAAGTAAAATAGTAAAAAATCAGCAGATACGAAAGGGAAATCACCAGCGATAGTTATCTCATGGCTGCAGGGCACCTGTAGAATAATTTTAGTCATAAAGTAACAGACAATACTGACATGTGTTTGTGCTTTAATTCTGAAATCCTTGCTCTGTCTGCAGGGACATTTCTCGAGCTCATCGTGTGGCTGAAAACCTGGAGGCAGGAACCTGCTTTATCAACAACTACAACATCAGCCCGGTGGAGGTGCCATTTGGAGGGTACAAGAACTCAGGTAGGATGCTTTAATGTTAACGTGTCAGAATTACCACTTTATTGCATTTTATTGCAGTGAGTGACCTGACTTCTCTTCACCGAGTGGCAGTATGGTGACTCTTTGTGTTTATGATCTCTGCGGCGCTTTCAAAGGCTTTGGCAGAGAGAACGGCCAGGTGACCATCGAGTATTACTCCCAGCTGAAGACTGTGGTCGTGGAAATGGGCGACGTCGAGAGCCTCTTCTAAAACCCTCTCAGCGAGTTTACGCTGCTGTGATAGAGCTCTAAAGAGAACACATGGCTCTACCTCTTGGGTCATATGCTTTGCAGCAGACATCAGTACCTTTAGCTTGAACACATGAGTGTGTCTCTTCTTTGCTTCTCTGCATAAAACCCACTCCTGCATCTCACCTGTTCACAGCTCTCTATTTTTTTACCCAACAAGTGAACCTACTTTAGAACTGAGCGAGTATATGTAAACACACTCTGATGCTAAACTAGTAGCATTCGAATAAATAGTGCTAGCTGGTGTGTGTGTGTGCAGAAGTAGAACCAAGAGCCTTAATCAGCAGCTGTGTGTGTGTGTGTGGATAAACGGTGAATCAGCAAAAGAAGAAAACTGACACACAAATACAGTCAGTTTTTTTTACTGTTTGCTAAATTGTCGCACACTGGGCATCTAACACCTTTTTATTGAAATAAAATGTTTTAGATACAAAGTCTGTGTTCCTGGTTGTTTGTTATTCTGAATAAATGTGAGTGATCAGATGGATGTTACATTTATTATTTCTTCATTAGTAACAGCTGACATACACTGAAGCACTAAGTATGTATAATATTCACATTTTTACAAATATCATGAATTGATAATCTCAACATTTTTAGCAATACAGGGTCTCAATATTTGGCATTTTGACACAATGTCCAACTTTCAGTGGTGCATTTTTCCTTCTGCATTTCTAATGAAGCTTCATGAAAATGTAGACGTAATGTATTGTATGTAATACTGTATCCGCTTATGTATATCTGAACTTTAATCACCTGTGCTGATATATTTTGAACTTTGAACAGTTTTTATCTCACCTAATTAAGTAAACTGTGTTCATGGACCTGCCATTGCTAAGCTGAAATTGCTTCCGAACAAATGCTGAATTAGTTGAAGCCCCACACTTATTATTGATGGCAACATTATTTCGACTTGTTTGATATTTTACACACATAGTGTCCACAACCAATAAGCTGACCAATACATGTACACCCGTTGAACCACAGTATCAAATATTAAGTTACCTATTTTCACTAAAATACAAATGAAAGTCAGTGTTCTGCCGGAATCAAGTCTCGCCCTGTTTTTGTCCCAACTTCATATTTCCACAGGGTCTGTATAAAAAGACTTAAGAGAAAAAGACTAAAAATACATTTTATTTGTTGTTGCTATTTGTGTTTTGGATGTATTTTCTAAATGTATGTGTCGCATGGAGTGAAAAAAAGTGTTCGTGAACCACAGGGTTCGTCACAAATTGAAAACACATGCTTTTATTGTGACGACCTAACCCGGAAGTGTTTGTCTGTGATTGATTCTGAGTCTTTCGTTGTTAGCTGGAAGTTAAACAATGCAGGTAATGACATTATAAATTCGAGATATTGTTAATCAAAGCTTGATATTTTGCCTTATTATTCACTGGCGTTTACATTCGGGTTTAACACGTGCAAACGGTGCCTCTGGTTTACTTTTTGTAGCTCTAGCATTAGCTAAAGTTAGCTTGTTGAATTAGCTAACAGCTACGTTAACCTGGTTTAGATCGCAGTTTGCTACCGTTAGCTACTTTAGCATAACAATGGAGTCAGCCCTAATAGAAAGTTGAACTTTATTAATTTAACAAACTTGTGATTTTCCCTTATCATCACTGGGATATTTTGGTGTGAATCAGACGTTTTATTGATATGCTCTTCTTCTTTTCCTTCTAAGCAACGTGAAGAGAAGCTGTTGGAGGCGTCGGTGGAGTCGCTCATCTCTCGGGTGGCGCACGTCAAAAACGCTCTTCACAGCTTCATTTATAAGTTGGAAAATGAATACGAGCGATTAACATGGTAAGTGAAGCATCTCAGATACGATGCTCTTCAAATATAAGTCTATATCAGCTCCCAGTTATAACACCGAAGCTAAAATAATAGAACAGTATCACTAAATGAAGATGATAGCACTAAATTTAACCTGCTCAGTCAAAGCAATAAGATAAAGCAACTGTCACACAAGACATCAGATAATTTGATGCCTTGTCATCAAAATGTCCAGATTTGAGTCTTAATAATGTTCTTTGTGTAGTGTTAATCCTATCCTATCTGACATATTGTGATGTGTTTTTGTCATTAAGGCCCTCTGTTTTGGACAACTTCGCTCTTCTGTCCGGTCAGCTGAACACCATCAATAAGCTGCTCAAGAACGAGAAGACACCATCGTTTCGCAACCAGGTTATAATACCGCTGCTGCTGTCTCCAGACCGAGATGAGGATTTAGCAGTGAGTGTCAGAGTCGTTCACTGATGTGTCTGCTTCTTGGAGGCCTTTTTAAAGCCATCTCTCTCTGAACTGTCCGCTAACCTTCTCCGCTTGTTGCCCCACAGAAACTCACAGAGCAGCGTGTTCCAGTGTTCAGCCATGAGATCGTACCAGATTACTTGCGGACTAAGCCAGATCCAGAGGTGGAGGAGCAGGAGAAACAGCTGAGCGCAGAGGCAGCGCGAATTGGCCCTGAGGTGGCACAGGTCTGTTGGTTATCATATGCACTGAGTGGATCCATGCTTTCTTAATCAAATGCAAAAATATAAGGCAATTTTGCAGCACAAAAATGTGGTGTAGCCATTTGTCAAATACTACAAACATCAGTACAAAAGTATTTTGCATTGTTCAATCCCCCTGTTTAATTTCTCCTCAACAGAAACAGATCCAGACGTTGAATAAGTTGTGCTCTAATCTATTAGAGAAGCTTAACAATCCGCGTGATGACAGAGATGCAGAAAGCGCAGGTTTGTTGCACTTCCTCTGTCTAGGTAATTCATCTCAAATATATGTCTAAATTCAAAGATGTTGACTTTTGTGAGTTTCTGTCTTTGCAGCAATCCGACAGAACAAACCGTCTTTTAACCCTGCTGACACTAACGCACTGGTGGGAGCTGTTGCCTTTGGAAAGGGGCTTTCCAAATGTAGACCTCCAGGCCCAGTGGCCCCTGGACATCCTGGACAAGGGACGATGATGAGTGGGGGTCCCACCTTGCAGCAGGTCACCATCGGTGGTGGTTCAGGTCAGCAGGCAGGTATGGGAGGACCTGTGGCTCCACAGCAGCAAGGCCAGCCAGGTAGGAGACCTGGAGAGCTGGGTTAGTATTTCACCTGACGGCTGTGAGTGTTCAATTCCTGTACTGATGCCAAGCCCTTGCTTTTCTCTTCTCTTTGTGCATGTGTGTGATAAATAAATAACATAAATAAATACCTTATGAAGGTTAAAAATGCATGATGTAATGACTGCTCCATGTTAAAAACTTTTACACACAACAACAATTATAAGAGACTGAACTGATGCTGAAAAGACTGAGTAACATATTATATGTTCTATCAATGAGGGTTTGTGAAAATGTTAATGTGCTTTCCTGAATGAAGTTGAAGTTGTGATGCTGCTTGAAACTCTTATTTGACTGATTTGACCTCAGTTTTCTTTTTTCCCTCATCCACTTCCATGTGAGGTGGATATTCATCTCAAATGTGCTGATTATTCCAAGGGAACTATTAACAAATCTCTGCCTAAAGTATCAAACAAAATGAGCCTTGGCGTGTGCTTGATATGTCAAACACTGTAACCAAGCTTATATGTCTCTCTGTGCTGGCTGAATTTTTATTATATTCAGTTATATCATTATTACACCATGTTGAGCTGTACAGCTTACATAAACAGCTTGAAATGTTGTCTGTATTTTTGTGTGCTTACTTGTAATTTATGTTCCTATTTTTTTTCCCTCAGGAAAAATGCCAAGCAGCATCAAGACAAACATCAAATCTGCATCTGGTTCAATGCATCCTTACAACCGATGAGCCCTTCTTTTTTTTGTTTTTTTCATCATACAACATTTGTTACATTTCAGAGACTCTCCTGCAGAAATGACAACATTTACAATCTTTGCCGTCACTTTGGTGACTCCATTATGTTCATGGAATGGATCAACTTCACTGACATCCTGACATCCTCAGATACACGTTTTCATTTGGTGAGCCTTGGAGTTTGAGCCACTAGATGGCAGTACATCTTCATTTCTATGGGCCATAACAGCTTGTATTTTGAACCTCACTTTAAACGCTTTCAATAAAAGATGTGTTAAAAAATAGCACTCGCTTTTGTTATAAATATGTTGAAATTAGTTTTAAAATAATTTTGTTTTAAATATGAATGCAATGAAGATTCTGTTTGTTTGTGTTGTGAAAAATAAATGGTTCAGCAAATTTACAAAACATTTTTTGGATCAGTTTTTATTCCTAACAATGACTGTGGATGTTGTTTTCCAGCACTGATACTTGTTCTTTAGCAGCACTGTGTGTCGTCGTAACTGAAAGCTCGTCGTGATTGAACATTAACAGTGTTAGTGTCTGAGCGGCGGCAGGACACTAACCGTCAAATGACCATCCCAACATTTCAGACAGGCACCATGATCCGATGTCTGTCCAGTATTTCTGCCACTTTCTTCTTCTCTTGCCTCTCTTTGCCCATTTTGCTGCAGTACCAAAGGTGAGAATAATGAGGGTGGACGTTGCTCTGTGTGGCCTGATAATGTCAAAGTGTTTAAGGGGGCAAATGAGGAAGTATTGGTGCTGACGTGTGAGGGGGGCCTCTCTCCACGCCGGCTCTCTCTGTCCACTCCAATCCCCTGTTCTGCTGCACAGCACAGTGACCGTGCTGCTGTCACAGCAAGCAGGCCCATGGCTGACCTACATACACCCTCTGTCCCCAAACAGGCAGACGTCTCGCTGTGTCAGCCGCCGTGGTCAGACGCTCTGCTGAGACAGCTCAAAGCTGCACAAGGTCACACTTGTGTCCACAGATGAGGTCTAAATTATAAACAAAGACCGAACAGGCAGCATTCTGCAAACCTCAGAGAACAGGGAAGACGCAAAGTTAAAAGATTATGCACTTTTTGAAACAAACAACGCTGTTGGTTATAGTTTACATCGTGGTCATTTCAAGCTTTAAGTGCAAACATGTTTTTTCCTGCAGCTGCTCGA
>JAPZDT010000020.1:24904451-24925398 GCA_029814675.1 Acanthurus coeruleus | reverse complement strand
ATCAGGTTTTACATGCACATTTACACAGCTGCAGTTTACATGCTGCTGGCTATTTATTCCTCAGAGTCCAAATTTAACACTGCAGCACATTTAAAGTGAAACTGAAACTAGTTGTGTGTGTTTTCCTCTCTGTAGCGCCCCCTACATTTGTGTCCTCCAGACGTAAGTCAGGTTTCTCTCTAAATATGATGCAAAACTTCACCAAACTTTCAGAAAATCAGCCAAAAAACCAAAACAGAAATTATTTGATTTATGCATTTCCATCCATTATTGTGCAAATATTCAGGTTTGCTCCACTGAGATAAGCAGCAGGTGGCGCTTTTGCTCAAGTCAGTTGCTATTATATTAATGTAAAAGACGAGCTAACGTAGATAATGTAAAAAAGACTGCTAGTGAACCTTAAATGATGGAAAAAATGTGGAAAACATAATGCAAATATAGCATTTTCATTGTGTCATGTATTAATTTACAAGCAAAACAACTCTTTTATGACTCTATTTCAACTTTTTTTGCATTTCCATTTAATTCTTCATCCATAAATTGACCTAATTTGAGCCATGTAATATCTGAGCGGGTGGCCACTAATTCGGTTGGTAATGTCACTTCAATTCCAACATTCACACAAGAAGTTCAGATGAAAAATTAGACGGATCACTTCGTTCTCGTGTTCCTCAGCTGGATCGACTGAAGAGATCTTTGCCCACATGAGGCTACAGACATCCACTTTGCTGTGAATTTTCTCTAAGTTGATCCGCCATCATCATCATCACAACTTACTCCCACTTTTCACTGGAAATTAGTCCACTCAGCGACGCACCGTGGTAGTTGACAGTATAATCAACAGCAAAGTTGACTTTTAAATGCCAGGTAATCTCTGCTGCAGAGTTTCAGACATAGTTTTCCAAAATAATCTCCATCTTTTGAGTTTATTTCAAAAGATGGAATATTATGTGTAATGGCTGCAGTAAGGGAGATTTTGTTTGATTAAATAGGAACAATTCAAAAACGCTTTTATTTTCAAAGTGCCAAAAAGCTTTCTTTGTTTTTCACTCCTCTTGAAGTTGTTTGTAAGTGAGGATATGTCCATGTTTCCCTGACCCGCCCTCACAGTGTGTGTTTACCACAGTGGCCCTGCGTTTTCAGGACATTTTCTGCAGCATTCTCAAACCGGCTTGCAATGTGCTCTGGGAGTGCTGGTCTGTTTTCTCTTACTCCGAAGCAGGAGATGGGGATCAGAGGGTGAAAAGTCAGAGGGAGGACAGCTTGACAGATAGAGCCGGGGTGGTGGAAGGGTCAGCGCTGGGAGGGCCATTTCCTCGCTGATTTTTATCCGTCTATTAACACAATACACCACCTGGTAGCTATAAACACACATGAATAAGAACATAGCACATACACGCGTGTTGTGAAAAGTGAACTCTGGGAAAGAACTAGCATAAAAAAAACAAGAAAAAAAGGAATAGTTGATTATAGAAAGAGTCACCGACAGCCATGCCTGCAATAATAATCTGTTCCAGGACGTTCCTCTCAGAGCTCCGCTGGAGGAACCGAGTCCCACATTAATCAAAATATCTTTGATGACAAACTTTGAAGGTAACTCTTTGTCCCAGGCAACCGTCTCTTTGATTGCATTTCCCCCTTTATTCTTCAGTTTAATCAGAGGAGCCTTTTCAATAGAGAATTCAATTACTCCACACACCTAAACACACAATGCTTCGGACCTCATTCTGCTCAGGTCATTGTTGGTTTGAGCATCAGCGTCTCTAATAGGAAATATTGATTCAAAGTTCCTCGGCTTCCCTATGTCCAGGCAGCTGCGTGTGTTTCATACCGAGGCTGAACAGTTTCAAATCAAAAGTGTTTATTTCATTTGGCCGTATTTCCCTGCAGACGAGCAACGCCTCCTTGCAGTTTATTGCTTGGATTATCATCCTGAAAAAAGCAATTAGTATGAAATGATCCCTTTAATTCATTACCATTGGGAGAGAGAGAAGAGGAATCGGGGCCGAACATGCTAACCTTTCTGTGTGGTTTGAGCATCGTTTGTAATAAAAGCTGAAGCACCGAGAGCTCCTTAATGTAACACAGTGAACATTCGTGACAAAGGTAACCATGTTGTAGCAGCAGAGACTGTAAGGAATCGTAATGGCAAAAAATACTTAAAGGAATGGATGCCCTTTGCAGGAGTGGTGGCATATTTTGCTAAAGGTCAACACGGTAGAGTAGAGTCAGAGCATAAACAGGAGCGCTCCATCCAGCTCTGGAAACAAGGCGGCGTTCTCCGGACAGCACCAATTTCAGATTCAGCAGTCCAGCCAGAGCCAAGTGGAGTATATTCATCATGTCCAGGTCTAAAGCGAACAGCGTCTACAAACGACTTCTGCACAGATCACTTCATAAATCTACTAAAGCGCACTTAATGAAGGTCTACGATCCGGCCGCAGAGATTTACATACAAGTTATGACACTGTAGAAGGCTCCGAGTCGATGCCGTTATCTACTTTCATTTGGTTTTGGCTGGTGCAGAGGGCACTTTTTATCCCAGCCTCTACATGCCAAGTATATCAATTTCATATTACAGGCAAGAGACACTCAGTGCTGGGCCACACCATAAAAACAATTCAGTGGGTACTTACTTTACCTCTACTTTACCAGTGCTTCAACATTAAGTCGCTTATTTTTAACCTGTTCTGTGCAACCGTTAACGTGCTGCAGGCTCAGATCTTTTTCGTGTAATATTCACTGAATAATATGTGACAGTTATATATTTTTATTTATCAAGTTCTCTGCTTTAGCTTTTCATCTTCTGTTTATGTTTCAGCTGCTGGACCCAGTTTCTAAAAAATACAAAATCTTCAGTATGTGGTGCAATTATATATGTTGACTTAACAATAATAATAATAATAATAATATTAAAGCTGCAAGCAGCGTTGAAAGGGCCCTCGCGCGTCCCCTGCATGGTCGTAGCGGGCTGCCACTCGGACCTGGTGCGCTCGTCAGCACGCGCCTGCTTCGTGTAGCCATCCAAGAGTGGCGTGTGGCGTCACTGCCTCAGGTGTAGTTTCTATTTAAAGTGAGTGTAAAAATAACCTGAGGGCTGAACAACACAGGATACACAACAGAACTGTCAATTTACTGTCCTGAGGTCATGACTTCAAATGTAAACTGCTCAATTAAATATCTTATCAAAGCATGAAAGCCTCATCCTCAAACTAAAAAGCCACACTTGTTTGAGCTGAGTTCAGAGTAAGTCCATGAACTCAAGCTCAAGTTTGGTCTTATGTTGCCATTTTGTGGCTGAATGCAGCATTTTGTCACATGTAATCTTATGCAGAACAGTGCAGAAAAAAGTAAAAGAAAGCTCCTGAAAAGTAACGAAACTTGATCAAATCTGACACAAATTATCATATTCTACATGGTTTTTCTGTCCTCTTTCCAATGATATAAGTTTGAAATCTGTTAGATTTATTCTTTAGACTGTAGGGGCCTCAGAATGACAAGTGTGCTGTTAAAACTTTGTGCTTCCCATTGACTTCAATGGAAAGGCACAAAGGAGCACTCCAACTTTTTGTGTGTGTTGTATTATTTAAGAAAGTGTGTGGTCATCTTTTTTAGTGTTTAAAGTTTTGCTCTGTGTGGTAAAAAATGGTTGTATTTCATTTGTATGAATAAGTTTGTGAATTAAAACCTTGCAGTGAAAACTATTGGTACATGTGATTTTTAATCGAAGTAAGTGTTTGTTTAAGTTGGTCACATATTAAGGAGTGTAATGCATTGTAACAATTGCATGAAAAGTAAGACTGTATCATTAGTTCATATGTGTGACCATATGTTTTATTATAATGTGTAGTTTTAGCAGTACACTAGTTTTTCATGTGTTTTGCATAACTCTAAATAACTGTGCATAGAGTAATGTTTGTTATGTTGGTTGTGTTGATATTGAAGTGGGTGTGGTGTTTGGGTATTTACACATGAAACAGACAGTGCATAACATTGAGTATGAAAGGTATATTTTATGTTTTCTCATTAGTAAATGGAGTTTCAGGGATTAGGGTGACAAAGAATAGACCACAAGCCCAAATCTGATGGGGACAAATTAAATGTATAGAAAAAGTTGATGGGTCTCATCAGGTGTTATTCAGCCTGTTAATGACAGTCATTAATGTCAATAGATCTGAAGAGGGTAAGTGAGAATGACAGTCTTTAGTGTAGTTTCAGTCATGTGAGGGTTATTGTTCTCAGGTGTCCCTAGAAAGAAGTGATGAAGCTTCATGGATTTTAGTTTAAATTTTTTTAGTGAAAAACTATAAAATTGAATTGTATTTATATTTATTTGGTTGATAGTACTGGTGTTTTCCGTTCTGCATTTCACTGCAAGTTTGTCAACATCAATACTGCCAATGGTGATTTTTATATGAGAACAGCCTAAGTCGAATTGATATGTAAAATAAATGTATTTTAAATGAATAGCTAATACACGTAATGCACGCTCGTGAGAGTTGTGATGACGTGGTTAAGAAGTTGTGTTAATGGTTGAGAAAGAACGACGAAAAAGGGAATGTTGAAGCAGCATATATGTTCATTTTAATCAAATGTTGGTAAATGTAACTGTGTTACAATGACAATTGGCCGTAGTTGTTTGGGAATGGTTGAGTGGAGGAATTGCGGGTTTATGTAACGTTCGATAAACATGTTCACAAGTAAACACAAGCTTATAAGCTTTTATATTCCACAAACCGGCTGTTCGGCCGTGAGCGAGTTACGGTAGATCGCCGTCGTAATAGTAGAACGATCGTCTGTTAAACGTTAGTTTTTGATTGTATACATAGTTAGTTATTGACAGGTCGATTTTCGTGTGTATATACAAACATTTCAATGTGTAATCACAACATTAACGCGAGTAATTGAAGAGCAAGCAGGAGGAAAAGTGAAATCGCGCACGGTCGAAGATTTTTATCACTTATGTTTCTCTGTTTTTCGGTTGACTTTATTGGTAAAAGTTTGTAGTTAAACGGGTTCACATCTTTGTTGTTTAAGGAAGGGAGTTTTGTTAGGTTAGGAAGCACAGTAGCGCACGGGCAAAACAGCGTTGTTTAGTGGGTGTCAGTCAGAGTGATGAACACAGGGCAAAATGATGTAATTGAAACAGAATGATGTTGGAGAGGTGAGGAGTTTCACAGGTGTGTTTTTATAGTAAATATTTCATCATCAACAAAAATAATAAGTGTAATCTGTATGAAATAGTAGCATGTTTGTGTTTGTTGAGTAAAATTTGACCTCACGTTCTGGAAGGCGTCAACGCGGATGTGACGTAATGGGCTCGCTTTATCGTGATTGGACGCCCGATTGATTGGCCTATTGACGTCATCATGAATTGCTTTAAAAGGTACCTGCTTGGGTGTGACTCTTGTTCTCACTGACTTTGAGGTAAGAGTGTGTTTCAGTCTTGTCCTCTTTGTCAGCTTTTCCACTATTGATAATTATTAAGTTTTTCAGTTAGAGGTTTTTGTTTTTATAGCACTTTTTATGAGCATGTGCAATGTGCTAAAGCTAATTGTAGTGTGGATGTTTTGAAAAAAATGCAGTAAACTGAAATAATGTTAAAATTTTGTAATTTTCAAGCAATGTTTAAAAATAACTTTTTGTGTTATTTGATTTACAGATATTTATCTCTGTTGGCTGTGTGAACTGCTGCTCTTCTGCTTTGGCTGTTGTCAAAAGCGATTTACCTGCGATTTTGTGCGCCACATTTGTGATACTCTGATTGTCAACATTTGTACACACACACATACATCTTGTTCAACATAAAACAGGCACATTACTAATTGATAATCTACAGACACATTTGTGTTCATTCTATTCACCAACACACACATACACACTTGGTTGACGTCTTGTTTCTAAGGTAAGTTTAAACATTTGTGTAGTTGAGGATGCCACGTGCCAAGGGTCATCGTCGCGCCCAGGCCATGAGGCGCAGGATGGCGCAGAGGCAGGAGTGGACCCCCAAACCACCCGTCCCTGAGTTTGTAGCTCGTAAGTGTCAAACAGCTCCTTTCTTTTTTAAAGTGTTAAGGACACATTTTAAATGTAATGTAATGATACACAATTGCTAGATGGTCATCCTTTAATTTGTTGTCTTGCAAACAGGGCGCGGTACTGGTGTACGCCATCGTGTGCGGAGATGGGCAACTTCTCTGCTGACCCAGCGGAAGTTTAAGTTGCTCACTCCAGCTCAGCAAGCGGACAAGAAGGTAATTATTTTTTCTGTGAAGACAATGTTGGTTTTAAGAAGTCATGGTTGATGTATTTGTTCTAAAAAGATGTTTGTTGTTGCAGCTGGTGTTTGTCCTGGGAGACTCCCACCTGAGGGCCATTGTGGACAGCTACGTCGCCATGCCAGAGGTACCTGTCTCCTTTGCTTTTCTCTCTGTTCCAGGTGCAGAGGCAGCAGAGCTGAGGAAGGAGGTCTTGAACGTTTCTCTCCCGCGGACCCCTGATGCTGTCTGTGTGTGTGCCCCCAGCAACAACCTCATCGCGAGCAGGACCATCAGTGAGGCGGCATCTGACTTTGCTGATCTCCTAAGGACGGTCAGCAGCTTGTGGCCCAAGGTGTGTTTAGTTTGTAATCCAACCCTGTGCTGCTACAGCTGGAAGTGTGCGTTCTCTTAAGAGACATGAATGTGATGTAAATTTTTCTTGTGTGTGTTTAGGTGTTTGTGCTGGACTTCCCTCCGCGCTTGAACATCGAGCCAGGTTTGCAGCAGCTGCTTCGTCAGGAGTTCCATCGTGAGGCAGCAAGCATAGGTATGTGAAAGTTTTGGTCAACTGTACAGTTACGACTGATGTGTTGTGAAATCAAGCTACAAGGTCTTACATGATCAAATGTATTACATGAATTTATGATGTTTCTTTTTTGTGCAATAGATGTCCCATATGTGTCTGTGGCAGAGCACTTCCCTTTGCATAGGTTGGAGCTGTGGTGCCATGATGGGGTGAGAGCAGCAGATTTTTGTTGTTGTGCAATTACACATACAGGAGTTGATTGTTTCCATTTGTAGTATACAAGTTGACTGTAAGTTGTTCTGTTTTTGATTGGTTTCCAGGTGCATCTAAGCGACAGTGATGGCATGCCAATCTTGGTACAGGCACTGTGTGATGCTGCTGTTTTTCAGCTCACACCTCCTGCGCCTGTGCCTAAGGTGTCCCCCCGGACATCTCCCCGTGCCAAGGTCTCTCCTGTGCTGGTTGTGACGGGACACAGCCCTGTGCCACGTCACAGTGATCCAGAGGAGTGGAGAGTGGTTGGACGAGAGCGCAAGGTAATGGTTTTTTTTGAGTCATTTCTCGGCTTTACATGTGTGAATTTTCTAGCTTGTTTTGTTGTTTGCAATTAATTTCTGGGTTTATAAAAGGTACCAGTTGAATGTATTTTCTGGTTTTAAAAGAAAAAAGTTTCTAATTATATTTGTTGTTGTTGTTTTTGTAAAGGCTCAAGAATCTGTGGTGCAACAGTCTGTCATCACGTGCAACCCTGTGTGGTTTAGTGATGCAATGTTGGTTGCCATGGAAGAATATTCTCCTTCTTCTGGCTCTGAGGCTGATGTTGTTCCACCAGGTGGCCAGGTAAATTGCGTGAAAATTATATGTATATGATAGTAAGGATTCAAGTGAAGGATGGAGTTTTAAAAAGGGGTTTGTTTTATTTTAGAGTTCCTGTGTGAAACGCTTGCCAAGAGGTGTTGCCACAAGGCGCAGAGGAAGGAAGCCTCAGGTTGGTATTAAGTTTTGTTTGTGAACCAATTGCATGTATTTCAAATATATTTGCTTAACAAGTGCAGAAACAAAATGAATGAGTGCATAAGTAAAATGAGTCTTGTGTCCTTCACTTTCCTATTTAGGTGCTGGCAGCAACTTCACTTGCCCCTGTGTCTGTGTCTGCCTCCAAGTCTAGCCCAGCTGTGCAACAGGTTTGTCTTTTTATTAAATATAATATCTGAGTTATCATTATGGAAGGTAGCAGAGAAATGGTTCTCCTGTTTTCTTATTGAGTAAAACCTGGTAATTTTTTTTTGTTCAGGTGGAGGAGACAGCCCAGGAGTCTGCCAGTGTGGTGCCAGGGGTGGTCGGGGAGGAGGTTGCTGCAGTGTGTCCTGCTGTCCTGGAGGGAACCCCAGTGTCACAGAAGATCTCCAAAGCTAAGTCTGCTTTTAATCCTTATGTTTGTGTTCCTGATGTTCAGGTTGAGTCAAACAGTAGCGCTGTGACAACAGTGGCTGAGGATTGTAGCAGTTATAGGCTAGTGAAGGTTGTGCGCGGTTCATTTCACCAGGGCAACGAGAGGTTTAAGTATGGAGGAGTGCAGTGTATGGCTATAGCTTTGATTAGCTTAGCCAAACACACATTGAGGAGTGTTTTCTCGTGGGACAGGAGTGATCTGGATCGCGCATTAGTGTTAGGGGATGAGTTGTACAACACGTTGCGTGCAGGCAATTTTTGCCATGTGTCAAATCTGCTGTCTGTTCCAGATTTGCCACAAGAGCGTGTTGTAGAGGGACAGAATTTAAGGTTCAGGTTTGAAGACACAGTGTCAGGTGAAATTGGCGTGACTGAAGGTATATTCATCAATGCTGGTGCGCACTTTAGTTTGCACAATGGACTGGAGAGAATCTTCAGTCAGTACAGCACATGTCTTCTGACATTCTGTGGAAACAGTGTTGCCATAGTGTGTCAGGATGGACGTTTTGCTGTGGTCGACAGTCACTCACGCAGTATCACTGGCTTGTTACAGTTCAACGGTACAAGCGTGGTTTTGCATTTTGAGTGTCTGGTTGACCTGCACAACTACATCTGTTGTTTGGCAGACAGTCTCACTTCAGGAGATAAATTCTTTGAGCTGTGTGGCGTTAGTGTCACTGCAGCTGGGAGTTTAACTCCGTCTGGCATTTCCAGTGAGGTGAGCAGCAGTACAGCAACAGAGCCAACAGTTACTGTTGGCTCAAAGCGTAAAATTTCTTCTGACACTTGCATGTCAAAGAAATCAAAAACCTTTGAAAGCACTGAGCTTAACTCAGATGTAGAATTTGTGAGTGCTTCGACAAATGAAGACCTGATCTTCTGTCCACTCAGCGTAGATGTTTGTTCTGCTTTGTGTACAAAGTTAAATGTTGAATATGTGAAGGTAAGTAGCCCAGTTTCTACAGAGGTAGGGTTGCTAGGTGTGCCTTGTATGAATGAGAAAATTGTGGCTGATGGTAACTGCTTCTTTAGAGCCATCTCTCAAGCCGTGAGTGGTTCACAGAAGCACCATCGTACAATTAGGCTGTCTGTGTGTAAGGAGTTACAGAAGAATGCAGACAGGTATCAAAGTATTTTGCGGAGTGACTACTCCTCTGTGTCAGATTACATTCTGCAGTCCAAGATGAAATTTGTTAACACTTGGGCTACAGAGGTGGAAATCCAGGTCACAGCAGATTGGTTAGGAGTGAGTGTGTGTACTTTCCATGATGGACGTTGGTTGAAATACAGCTGTAGCAGTGAGCATTTGTCAGCACAGTGTATTTACCTTCAAAACATCATGGGAAGTCATTTCGAGAATGTTGTGTGTGTGTGTAAACCTGGAGTGCAGAGCTGTTACAGTTACTGTAAAGTTAGTGAAGTAACAGGTTACTGCACTAGGTCTACAGTGAGTGATGTTGTGAATGTGGACAGTGAGGGAAGGTCAGGTAAGCAGTCTGTTAAGTCCAGTTATATCAGGCGTAAACAAAAGACACAGGAGAAATTAGATATGTCGCTTAGGGAGAAACGTCAGTTAAGGATTAGGAAGATTTATCAAGAAAATGTGACGTTCAGGGAGAAGGCAAAGTCATGGAGTGTTAATAAATATAAACAAAACCTCCAACACAGAGAGAAAGTTAAAACTCTAGTGCTTGGTCAATATCACGAGAGCAGCCAGCACAGGGAGAAAGTTAAAGAAAGGAGTAGAGCAAGTAGTAAGAGCAAATATCACGGTAGTTCAGAGCATAAGCAGCAAGTTATTTCCAGTGTCAGGCTAAGCAGGACACAAAAGATGGAGAAGTCCAAAGATTTTGCTTTTGTTATGGAGCAGTTTTTGGAGAAAGTCAGAGATGGACCAGATTTTGTGTGCTGTGTCTGTCATAGATTGTTGTTTAGGTATCAGGTGCTCAATTGTGATAGGGAAGTTTATAGGGGAAGCTCACTTGCTGCTAGTATTGCAGAGATGTGTATTAGTGAACATTATTTGCATGTATGTAATGAGCAGTGTGTTGTGCCCTGTCAATTGGTTTCATCGCGAGGCCAGCTTTGGATTTGTTACACTTGTCAGTACAAGATCAGTAAAGGTGAGATGCCAGCTGAATGTTGGATTAACAACTTGGAGCTTGATGCCATTCCACCTGAACTGGCATGTTTAAACAGTCTAGAGCAGCATTTGATAGCCCTTCACATACCATTTATGAAAATGTTGGCATTGCCTAAAGGAGGGCAGAATGGAGTACATGGACCTGTTACATGTGTTCCAGCCAACATTGTGCAAACAACCAATGTGTTGCCGCGCTCCAGTATGGAAGGGTCTCTGCTGCAGGTCAAGCTGAAACGTAAATTGACTTATAAAGGGCATTACGAGTATCAATTTGTAGACACTTTACGTGTAAGACAGGCGCTTGAATATTTGAAGAGCACAAATGTTCATTATCAAGATATTGAATTTAATGAGGAGTGGGTAAATGAATTTTGTAAGCAAGAAGATGAAGAGAAGGAACTGGCTGATTCTGACAGTGAGGATGAGCCTGTTGAGAAACAGGTTGACTCATGTCAGGATGGAAGTCAGGTTCCAGAACAGCCAAAAGTTGCTGATGTTGTACAGGACTCAGCAGACATACTACAAGATGAAATGTTACATGACAGACAGCAACACTGCATGTTTCAGGACACTTGTCTTATGCCTGTTGATATTGGTCAGGAAGCATTAGATCAATATTTTGATGACATTTTGAACATAGCGCCTGCAGAAGGAAATTGTCCAGTCAGAATGCTCTCTGACCAGACAAATGAAGCAAAGTGTTTCCCTGCGTTATTCCCTGTGGGTGACAAGACCTTTTATGACAGTCGCTCACATCGCTTAACATTGTCGCGTTATTTTAATAACCGACTTATGCACGCCGATGGGCGTTTTGCACGCAATGTGGAATACATTTTCTTTGCTCAGTACTTGTCTGAATTGGACAAAGTGGTGTCTGGTGTTTCTGTAGCTTTGCGCAAAGGCAAAGGAAGTCAGAGGCATCAGAGGATCACTCAAAATATGTTAAAGGATGAGGCAGCTCTGAAGCAGTTGTTGGAGTTTGATGATGGGTTTAGGTTTCTTAAACCTATCAGAGGAACTCCAGCATTTTGGCAGTCAGTTCAGAAGGACATCTTTGCTTGCGTGCGTCAGTTAGGGATTCCGACGTGGTTTTGTTCTTTTTCCTCTGCTGATATGCGCTGGAAGAATCTTCTCAGCAGCATCCTGAAGCAGGAAGGCAGAACCCAGACAATGGAGGACCTGGAGTGGGCAGACAGGTGTGAGCTGCTGCGTCGGAATCCAGTCACAGCCGCGAGGATGTTCGACTACAGGTGGCATTGTTTTCTGAAAGAGGTTCTCATGTCTCCCTGTCAACCGATTGGCAAAATCATTGATCACTTTTATAGAGTTGAATTTCAACAGCGTGGTTCTCCTCATGTGCACTGTTTATTTTGGATTGAGGGTGCTCCTCAAATTGATAAGAACACAGATGAGGAGGTGGTTGAGTTTATAGATAAATACGTGACATGTGAGTTACCCTCAGATGATGACACACTATTGGACATTGTGTCATCAGTGCAAAAACATTCCAAACGACATTCAAAGTCGTGCAGGAAAAAAAACACGACATGTCGTTTTAATTTCCCAAAACCTGTTTCTGCACGGACATTCATTTGTAAAATGTTTGAGTGCAAATGTGATCAAAAGAAGGCAGAGGAGACTGAAAACGAACCTGATTCAGAAAACAGGCCACTCTGTACGTGTTTAGAAGACAGGAATAGAATGCCAGCAAAGACTGCACAGGCTATTTTGACAGCTGTTAAGAAAGCTGTTGAAAATGATGTGCCTTATGCCAGTGTAGACGACTTGTTCAGTAATTTGGGCATCAATCAGGAAATCTTTGAGGAAGCCTATAGGAGACTCCAAACAAAGTATAAGGTTGTTCATAAAAGAGGGGTGAATGAGGTGTGGGTGAATCAATATAGTAAAGAGGTACTAAAGTGCTGGAACGCTAACATGGACATTAGCTTTGTCACCGATGCTTATGCTGTGATTGTGTACATACTGTCCTATATTACAAAAGCAGAGAGAGAAATTGGCCTACTATTGGGTAATGCTCAAAAAGAAGCATCAAAACAAGGAAATCTCTCTGCTAAAGATGCCCTAAAGAAGCTGGGCAGTGTATATTTACACAACAGGGACGTATGTGCACAGGAGGCGGTGTACAGGCTAACGAACATGCATTTGAAGGAGTGTTCCAGAAAAGTTGTGTTTGTGCCAACAGGGAACAACATAGTTAAAATGAGTTTACCTCTCAGTATTTTGAGACAGAAGGCTTCCTCACATGATCTTCGAACAGATGAGATGTGGATGACTGGCATAGTTGACAGGTACAGGAACAGACCTGATGGTGATGTGTTTGACACCATGTGCATGGCTACATTTGCATCTGAGTATCGTATTCTCACCAAAAATGAAAAGTCCATTGACAGAGTTCAACTCAAGAATGGTTTGGGCTTCATCCTGAGGAGGACACGCACTCAGTTTGCAGTGGTGCGTTACATGCGCTTTAAGCTGGACAAACAGGAAGAGGCACATTTTCAAAGCCTGCTGCAGCTCTTTCTTCCTTATAGAACTGACTCAGACCTCAAACCTGAAGGCTTTGAGCTGTTTGAACAGTTCTATAAGGATGGTGAGGTCACGTTTAGTGACGGCTCCTTGCATTCGGTTCGTGATGTAGTGGATGAGAATAGGGCCAAGTTCGAAATAGATTGTCCTCATCTGCAGCGCGCTTGTGACATTGCACAGCAGAACAACGGGGCTGATGATGCTTGGGGTGACTTGTGTCCTGAACAGGAAGTGGAACGCCTGGAATGTTTGGAGGATAAAAGGCAACAACAGGAAGCAGAAATAGCTGAAGAGCAGCTAGTGGAGTCTTTGGACAACGTTCCTGATTTGCTTGGTGCTAACAGACAAGTTGCACAATTAGAGAGAAACAGGAACGTGATGTCTAGAGGCGAAGGCTTAACATTGATAAGGTCTCTGAATGACACACAAATGGCTGTTTTTGCCAAGGTGAGACAGTGGTGTTTGCAGAAGGTGATGGGCAAAAACCCAGAGCCTCTGCGTGTGTTTGTGACAGGTGGTGCAGGAACGGGGAAAAGTCATTTAATCAGAGCCATTCAGTATGAGGCAGTGAGGTTGTTGTCAACAGTTTGTAATCAACCTGATGATATTTGTGTTTTGTTAACTGCTCCTACGGGCATAGCTGCATACAATTTAAATGCAGCAACAATTCACCACTCATTGAGTATTGGCAAACAGGCTGGTTTACCGTACACCCCTCTTGGTGAGGAAAAACTAAACTCACTGAGAGCTAAATTAAGCCATCTCCAAATTCTAATTATTGACGAAATCAGCATGGTTGACCACAATCTGTTAGCTTACATTCATGGCAGATTGAGGCAAGTTAAACACACAGGTGACTTTTCCCCGTTTGGCAATGTAAGTGTAATAGCCGTCGGAGACTTTTATCAGCTGCCTCCTGTTAAAGGGAAGCCTCTGTACACAAGTAATGTTGCTGTGGACTTGTGGTGCAACTTTAGCATTGTTGAACTCAACACAGTAGTTAGGCAGAAAGACACTGTGTTTGCTGAGTTGCTAAACAGAGTAAGAGTGCGTTGCAAGGACACCCCCATGTTACAGAGCGACATTGCAGTGTTGAAAATGCGTGAGACAGGAGAAGAGAGCTCAGCTTTGCATATTTTTGCAACAAATATGCAAGTAAGTCAACACAACTTACAACACTTATTTGCTGCGTGTCCTGATTATGTAACTGTTGAAGCTAAAGACTACAGTAACAACAGGAGGACGGGGCAATTGCAAGTGATGGCAGGGCATCATAGCAGTGCAACAGACATGTGTTTACCAGCAACACTGTGTTTAGCAAAGAATGCACGTGTGATGTTGTGTAAAAACATTGATGTTGAGGACGGCCTGGTCAATGGAGCATGTGGCACTGTTACTCAGATGATTTTTGGAGAGGATGCCAAGTTTCCTGTCACAGTTTATGTTAAATTTGATGATGAGAAAATTGGCTCAAATAGGAGGAAAACACGTGCACATGCAACAGTAGACTGCAGAGATTCTACTGCCATTGGTCCAGAGGTGGAACATGCCAAACGCGGTGGCGTGCGTCGCCAGTTTCCTTTAAAGTTGGCGTGGGCTTCCACTGTTCACAAAGTCCAAGGACTCACTGTGGATGAAGCCGTCGTGTCTCTGAAGAAGGTGTTTGCACCTGGGCAAGCGTATGTAGCACTTAGTCGTGTTAGGGCCTTGTCTGGACTGATCATCAGGGATTTTACAGAGAAGGCCATCTATTGCAAGGACGCCATAAAGGAGGCCTTGGACAGCATGCCTCAATTTTTAATTGAGCAGCTGCAGCCTTCATTAAATGCACAAAGTTTCTCTGTGTATTTAATGAACGTTCAAAGTTTAAGTTGCCACCTGGTAGATTTGGTGTCTTGCACACAGCATTTACAGCTTAACTGTATTGCTGTCACAGAAACGTGGCTCACTGCACAGTCCTCATTAGACAGTGTCCAAATTGAGGGATACACTTTCCACAGCTGTCCTCGAGGCTTGTGTTACAGCAGCACAAACCCTAAATTTTCAGAGCTGAAGAACTTAGAACATGGTGGAGTTGGTTTGTATACTGTAGACAATTTGGACTTTGACATTCTGCAGGCACCCGATTTGAATCTGGAGTGTTTGGTGTGCCTGTGTAACAAATTCGACATACTATTGGCAGTAATTTATCGTCCACCATGTTATCCAAACTCTGAATTCAAAAAAAATCTGGGGAAGTTACTTGATTGGTTAAATCCAATCAGTAACACGATTGTATTAATGGGAGATTTCAATGAAGATATTTTAAAAAGATCATCAATTTGTAAATTCCTGGGTGAAAAAGGTTTTAAGCAGCATGTTACACAAGAAACAACAGAGAAGGGGACACTGATTGATCATGTTTATGTTAAAACAGCACAGTATGATGTGGAATGTGCAGTGAAGCCCACGTACTTCAGTGATCATGAAGGAATTCTGTGTAATTTCACTGTAAAAGATGATCAGGGGCCTTTAGACGACATAGAAAGTTTGTTTGTTGCTGACTTTGATGACTTAGAGGAAATCTTTGAGTCAGAGTTCGATTTACAGCAGAATTAGTTTTTTTTTGGTTGGCAAAGAAAGCAAACAGAAAATTCACACTACACTGCTGGTGTGAATTTTTTCTTTGCTTTGTTTGTTGATGTTTTTTTTTGTTGATTAGTTAAATGAAGCTACATCGCAGTGTCCCGGTGCAAATGTTTTCGGTGTTGTGGTTGTTGCATTTATGCTTTTGTTGTTGTAGCTGTAATTTATTTATAGCTTTTTAAGAGCAAACTGAGCTTTACTTTGTTGCCTTGGTCATGATGTGTATGTTGACTGCGACTATTAATGTTGTCTTTTATTAGTTTAGAGACTGCCCACCTCTAACTCTAAGTATTATAGACCTACTTTGTGATAAATTATGTGTATAAGTATATTTAACATTATTTATTTATTATGAACTATTTGAAAAATGTGTATTTAATGTGGAAAGATTATTTTGTATGAATTTTTATGGGGATATTTAAAATTATATATGTATGTTGGGAAAAGTAATATGTATATATTTGTATGAAGAGATTTTAAATTCTATATTTATTTTGTCAATAATATTAATTATTAATGTTTATGTGAAGATATAAAATTGTGTATTTACTTTGGGAGACTGAATGACGTAGTAATTTGTATTGGGAAATTTTAAATTCTATATTTAATTTTTTGGGAGAAAGTATTGTAGTTACTTAGTGGACATTTTCATTTTAATGTAAATATTTTTGCATGTTTGAGTTCGTGTTACCTTCATGTTTCCTTTCTGTACACATGAAATTCACTTCAATACTTATGAAGTGTTCTTTCTGGTGTGGATGAAGTAAAAACAAATCTGTTGTGGCACTACATGGCACAGACTCTTCATTCTGTATGCCTTAGTCGCCAAACAGGACAGTCATGTTTGCCTTTAAATCTTGTCTTTGTTTACATTCAGCTCAACTTCCAGGTTGAAGATGCTACTGTGATGCAACATCCCCAACTTCCCTACCCCTGAAGTAATGGTGATGTGGACTTGTAGCAAGTGGGATTGTGGGACAGAGCAGCACATGTATTGTCTCTATGTCCTACTCATGTACTTCAAATGAACTACAGTTGTAGTATTTTATGTGTGAAATTTAAACTTCATAATGTGAAAGTTTAAAATGTAATCCTATGTCAATTGCTGTTTGGCAGCAGGGACAGGAAGAGCATTCATGTCTGTGAATTGATTATTTATTATTATAATATAATTTTAAAATAAAACAATGCTTCTTCTAAACGTGTGTCTTGATAAAGTTTTGTTGCCAGATTTAAAACAGAAATCATTTCTGAAGTGTACTGCAATAAAAAATATGTCATAACCAAAACATCTCCACTTTAATGCAATATATTAAACAAAATAAATCATATACTGTTACTACAAAATGTTGTCTGTCACTGGCCTGTTTTCTGTTAGCAATGTAAGAATTTCCAACATACAATGAAAGCCATAGTACACAATCAATTTACTGTGGAACAAAAGATTATATAACTACATCAAAGCCCACTGGCTATAACAAAAATCTGATTGTACAAGATAGCACATGATTCAAATGAATAAAAATTTGAATTATATATAAGGGAATTACATTTTGCTTTTATTACACATGCCGTTTTGCTATACACAACACCTTCTAATTTTTGACTGTAAGATTCCCAAGTCACATTTCATCATCTGACATGTATAACCTTATGGAATTCATCTCTGCATTTTTTAAACCCATATCGGTGAATTGCTTCACTAATACACTTGTACTTTAAATGTGTTAATGGAATGTAACCCTCACTCATCCAGTTGGGATTGAAAATGTGATTTTGATGAGAATGATTAAAGAATCTCATCAAGTCTTTTTCAAGAGATTTTATTTTGAAAGACTTGAGATTAAAATTAGACATGAGGTGAGACTTGTCTGTCTGGCTCAAGCAATCATTTGACGTACTCCAACCACATCTGTAGGCAGGAGAGAGACAGCTAAATCAACCAACAGCAGTCACCAGGTAACTGTATTGTTCTTAAGACATCAACTGTCCCTACTACCAAAATACAACACTCACACACTTGGACGAAATTGCATAAAAGTGTCCATTTCTCTCCCTGAACACATCTGTCAGTCCAAACAGCCCTCATGAGCACCTGTTACCATCAGCATCAGTTACTGCATGTGTCACTATCTCCCTCAAATGAAGAAACAACAACACACAGCACCCTTGAGTTTAACTAAAGCTCAAACTGTAGGAGCCTTACTAGCACCTTGCACCCAGAGTAGGATTTATGTTGAAATTGAAGAAAGCACATTTAGGTGTGGTTTCAATTTCAAATGAGTGTAAAAATAACCTAATGGCTAAACTACACAGAATACACAAGAGAATTGCCAATTTACTGTCCTGAGGTCATGTTTTCAAATAAAAACTGCTCAATTAAATATCTTATCAAAGCATAAATGCCTCATCCTTTAACTAAAAAGCCACACTTGTTTGAGCTGAGTGCAGAGCACCAGGTAACTGTATTGTTCTTAAGACATCAACTGTCCCCATTACCAAAATACAACACTCACACACTTGGATGAAATTGCATAAAAGTGTCCATTTCTCTCCCTGAACACATCTGTCAGTCCAAACAGCCCTCATGAGCACCTGCTACCATCAACATCAGTTACTGCATGTGTCACTATCTCCCTCAAATGAAGAAACAATAACACACAGCACCCTTGAGTTTAACTAAAGCTCAGACTGTAGGGGCCTTAGTAGCACCTTGCACCCAGAGTAGGATTTATGTTGAATCTGAAGAAAGCACATTTGGGTGTAGTTTCAATTGAAACTGAGTGTAAAAATCACCTAGGGGCTAAACTACACAGGATACACAAAAGAATTGCCAATTTACTGTCCTGAGGTCATGACTTCAAATGTAAACTGCTCAATTAAATATCTTATCAAAGCATAAATGCCTCATGCTTTAACTAAAAAGCCACACTTGTTTGAGCTGAGTGCAGAGCCCAATCCATGAACTCAAGCTCAAGTGTGGTCTTATGCTGCCATCTTGTGACTGAATGCAGCATTTTCTCACATGTAATCCAATGGATAAATCATTCACACCCATACCTGTTTGAGCTTCCACTGTGTCAACATAGTTTTAGCTACAGACTTCATTCAAACTTTAAATGAGTCACAAGACTTTGATCTGTAAATCTTGTATTCACACCTTTTTGCTATCTTGTACGGTTTCAGAGTTATCACAGTTTTAGTTTTAGAGAGCTTTCTGTTGCCTGTTAAGGTTTTACAATGTGTGTGTATTGCGCACTAATCCTTATTGATTTTCTGCTCAGAGTGAGACAGAGTGGAGGCTTTGCAGCAAAGAGGGGAAAAATGTAAAGAAAGCTCCTGAATAGTAACTCAAACTTGATCAAATCTTACACAAAATATCATATTCTAGAAGGTTTTTTCGTCCTCTTTCCAATGATGTAAGTTTGAAATCTGTCAGACTTATACTTTAGACTGTAGGTGCCTCAGAGTGACAAGTGCACCGTTAGAAGCCTGTTTCTTCCCATTGACTTTAATGGAAAGACACAGAGGAGCACTCCAACTTTGAGGGCTTCTAAAATCCAAAAAATACGCGTGTTATTAGACCCAGGAAATACTTTTTGTGAGCACGGTGTCCTCTGTCATCTATTAGCTTTTGAAGGCGCTCCCATTTTCGGATTCGGACAAGATAATGTTTTAAGCAAGTGGATTTTTGGTGGACAAATTAACTTTCAACTGCAAATTGCCGCTTTCCTGAGCATTTTTACCCGGGGGGCAAAAGCGCGTATTTTGTAGGTCTTGATGAGCACTACAATTGGGCTTTGGTCCCGTCTCTCTACGACATTCCTGTGGGCCGCAGTGGGCGTTTTAGTGTGTGTAGGTGTGAAGGTGGCGCTAGAGAGCCCATTTTTGGACCTTGGGGTCCGGCTTGTCCATTTTATCGAATTTTTCGCCAGACCTGATGTGCGTGCCAAATTTGGTGAGTTTTTGAGCATGTTTAGGGGGTCAAATTAAGCTTTAAAGAGACGTAATAATAATAATAATAATAATAATAATAAAAAAGAAACGGGAGAATAACAATAGGGCCTTAGCCCTCTGGGCTCGGGCCCTAAATATACTTTCATCTCATGCTCAAATAAATGTAAATTTATTAAAAGTTAACATCACATAGTTAAAGGCTAAATCATGATTTTGAAGGACGTGGCAGTGCCATCATGGTTTTAATCAACATAAACTAATAGTGTCAAATGTTAGCTTTTATTTTCATTATGTGACAGAGAAGTATTGCAGTTCCAGTTTTCATTTCAGTGATAAATGTCATGTGACACACACCTGCAGCCGTTACAATGAGGTTGGGATAGACAATGAGAAGCTCTGTGAAAGAAAACAAGAAGAGGCACTGTCAGGAGAGTAACAGCAAAACGAGAAAATAACAATGAGATTTAATGATAAAACTGTAATAACTGTGACTGTTTCTTACATATCAGTATGACATGACTAATAAAATTAGAATTTGTACATTTCCAAAGAAATTCTGCAATGCTTTTGGAGACCTTGCAACTCAAACAACGTCATAAAAATGGTATTGTTGAATGCAGTTTTGATACAAATTAATCAAATTTGAAACGATACAAATATCACTTGCACTTATTAAGAACCCACAAATTAAACACTTGTCGCCCTGATGAAAACTAAACTAATAAATTATCTCCCTTTTTTCCCCAAAATAAAGGTGTGTATTCACAGTCAGACTGGATTCAGCCACTTCTCGTCTACAGCACTTTGCTCTCCTCTTTGTGCTTTTGTTCTCTCACCTGCCTCTGAAGAGAGAGCTTTACTCTCTTTATCCTGTCACACCGTTGTTAGTCAGGTTGCTCTCGAGCCGTCAACTGTCCTGTGGAAACAATAGCAAACAGACACCATCAGGACACAGGTATGCAGGTGACTGACACATGGCGACACGCCTCGGGCCGTGCTGCGGTAGGATCAGGAGAGGGAAGTAGATATTTTTCTCTGTGCACAAAGTTCAGGAGGTGAAATGGGTTTTAGAAGAGACAGAAAAGACGAGAACATAATAAATGTGGTTTTGATGTAAAGAGTGTGGTCTGACGGCCAAATGATGAGTTACAGGAACCTGACAAGTAACATTTTTTTTTCCAAGGGAAAATGTTCTAAAATGTTTCGTTATAGCGCTGCTGACTCATACTGCTGTTTGGCATCGGTGCCACGCATACTGTGAGCGGCTATGGAGGCCATAAACCAGGAAAGAAATAAGGCAGTGGTTCAGATAAAGAAAAAAAAAAAAACATAGTGACATGTTAAGAATCTTAAGAATTTTTCATGTATGTTGTGATCTTATAAGACAAAGAAGCTTTGTTTGGAACAACTTAATGACAACAGATTGCAGGTTGAGAC
>JAPZDT010000020.1:24576703-24587277 GCA_029814675.1 Acanthurus coeruleus | reverse complement strand
ATCACCATGCTGACTGAAGTTTGGAGGCTCAGTGATCAGTGTGTTTGAAGAATCAGTGCTTTGTTTCTCTTTCGCTTGCTTCAGGTCACGTCGACCACATCAGACCCGGAGCTCGGCTTCACCATCACATCATGCTTCATTTCTCCAAACTCCAACCCCAGCGTGATCCAGCGTGACTATATTCTCATCGAGATGGTCTGTCCGACGGACGACTCCGTCAAGTTTTACCCTCAGAGGGACTTTCCCGTCCTTCACACACAGGCGGAGAAGAAAGTTTTCGGCTTCACCTTCAACTCAAAGTTCAACATGTCTCTTCTTTTCCTGCACTGTGAGATGTCTCTGTGCAGCAGGAGATCTCAGGGCAACCAAAGGCTACCGCCGGTATGAAGCAAACCTCCTCCAAATGACTCTCTTTTAACTTTAACTAAACTGAAACAGTTTGGCTGCTGACAAAACTATTTAAAATCACATAAAATGAACCTACAATCATTTCGATTTAAGGTTTTTAGTAATAAGGTATCTGATTAACATACTGTCATTTTGCAGCAGTTTAAAATGCACAATGAAATGAAAGCTTGAGCCCGTTTATGATACACATGCATGCATCATTTGCAAATATTTGCACATTTTGTTAATGTAATTTGCATGTATATGTAGCTGCGTTATTCCAATACAGTATAACTTGACCAAACTAAAATAAAACTACTGTAAAACCAAAACTAACCTCCAGAAAGACAACTAAAACTAAAAATTAAAAAGTTAGATCTAAAATATCATTTAAAATAATTAAAAATTCCAAACCTTCATATCTTTGGTGTATCGGTGCACCGTCTTCACTCTGGTCGACCTGATTCACTGAGCATCACGTCTACACCCAAAGCTAAGCAGCAAACATTAATCAGCGTAACGTTTGCCAAGTATCCGCCTGCGGAGTAAAATAAGCAGCCGTCCAAACCATCACTTTCATTTTTCCTGTCCTCTGTTATCTGTCCAACTCGAACAATCACTTACAAGCACTTTCCTCCACTTTTTTGACCCTTTTCACATGAGAAAAGCAGTGATGAAGTAGCCAGAGGCTGATGTGTGACAGTGAAGCTAATTTCCTTTATTCTGATTGCGATCAAGGTCACGCCTGCGATTCTGTCTTTTGTTTAGTGTCCAAGTTTTTACTTCGGGTCAGGTATGACGGAAGACTTTCACTGAGGCTGAGAAACGAAAACATTTACTTTTGCTTTTACAAAACCTTTTATTTCCTGTGGAAAACTGCAGAGCTTAAATGTTTTACAGAGGGACATGTTTTCTTTTGTTTTCGTAGGATTTCTTCACTGTAAATTTGTAGTTTTAACTTTCTTTCTCTTCATGTCTTTAAATCAAATCATTTCAGTGCTTAAAGTCCACCGAGAGCTGCGATTCTTTAACTCTGGAAAACATCATGGCAATGATGATGAACACTAAGATGTCCACCAAGCCGCTGGTCGTGGTGGGCGGATCCGTTCAAACGGAGGAACCAGGTGAGTCAAAATTGCAAAACAAAACAAACAGATTTGATACCTAATCAGTTTCACCTTTAAAAAAAGGAAGCAAGCTCTTGTCAGTCTGACTCATGTCTTGGTTTCATCAGTTTTACAGATTATAAATTAGATTCTGATCAGTATTGTTTGGAGCTCAGATTGTGAAAAGGAGGCTGAATCAGAGAGAGAAGTCAGTTTGTGGGCGAAGCAGCCGGAGAAAAGCTCCGTCCACTTCTACACAAACCACAAAACGCTGCACATCACTTCCCCACATCTGCTCGTCATTAACTCTCATGTGTGTGCATGCGTGCGTGTGTGTGTGTGTGTCTTGTCTGATTGTGAATGCAGCTGCGTGTGTGTTTGTGTGTGTGTGTGTGAATGCACGTCTCTGTTTACATTAATGTCTGTACACAAGAGTGTGTGTTTTTGGGGTGTGTGCACACACTAGCTTGTGGCTGAATGCAGAGAAAGGGGAGTGTGCTAACGCTGAGGCCCAGCTCGGCTCCTCTGGACCAACACATGCTGAGGGATACGTGGAAAAAGAGGAGTCATACGGAGCCATGCTCCAGTTGTTTTTACTTAGGACCTTGACTGTGGCCTCCCCTCTCCACGAGAAAAGGGGAGAAGGAAGGAGTGTGTGTGTGTGTGTGTGTGTGTGTGTGGAAGGTGGTCTTCTTGTCGGCTTTGGGAGTCCTGCCAGAGCCTAAAGGCCCCTCGATCATCACTTTTAGCCACTCGTTTAGTCACTCGCTGGATCTGCGAGTGTGATTGGCAGCCTGCAGATGGAGGGGGGGGCGGGGGTCGAGGTCTCCACTGTCACATTTTACTAATTATGACCTAAACTGAGATGAGGTGATATCATGAGTGCCCAATCTCTGGTGGACCGCCAGAGCTTTTCAAAACAGCATCCCCCTGTGAGCAATGACATCAACACGCGAGCCGTGGTCAGCTTGAGTCAGCTGCACTGACTCATGAGTTTCTGATAAATCACATCGTTTTAATCAGTGTGACTAAAGCCTGACTGATATGTCAGCATGTCCAACTCAAGCTTGTTCTGGACGTGCCGTGTTGCTCCGGCTCGAGCGTGAGTTGCCAGAGTTGTGCAGAGGATTGCTTAACAGAAGAGGGTGGATTTATTACTGTGCTATTTAACTTGACATTGGTTTTCAGTGCTGCATAGAGATGTAGATGCAGTCACTTTTTTTAGCTCAGAACAAGAGCTGATGTTAAAAAAAAGCTCCAGTCGTAGAAAACAGGCGAGCAGGGACTCTTCAGTCTGCAGCAATGAGCCAGTGAGTCGGCTAAGCTAGCTTAAAGTAGGCAGCGCCGTGCCCTGCCCTCAGCACTGTGCCAGTGCAGCGGGTTTATTTTCCATGGAGCAGATTAAGTAAACACAGATATCCAATAAACACGTAAAAAAAACCAAAAAAAACTCCTCAGTTTCAAAGGCCGTGTTTTCTAACACAAAGGCATCTCTTATGCTAAGATGGCAAACAAAACAGGCAGCCTTTTCAAGCGCCACAGTTCAGACTGGACAGCATCCCAAAGAGCTAAACTTGATCCACAAATCAAAGAGGGTCACATGTGGCCAACTTGGTGCATGGAAAAACATGACGGCCTCAAAGCTCTGCCATCAAAAGCAGATTTACCGCTCGGCAACATCAGTAAAGTTTTGCCCTCTTTTCATGGTAACGTTCAGGAAAAATTTATGTAGATTATATAGTTCGAGTGGTGATACTTTGAGTCTGCAACAAGAAAGTTGATACAAAACCCACAAAGACTTTACATTACAATGAAAAGGATGTAATGTGCTTTTAATATCATGGTTATTGTATTATATATCATATCAGACGGGCTAAAACTGCAGAGTACACAGATGAGTTGACTCTTTCTAAAGAGCTGACAAAAATCTGAGATATTTCATCACCCGAAATCCTGCTGAATAAGGGTTTTTTTTTTGGTCCTTCACATCGGCTGCTGTGTTCACTGGCCGGAGGACAAGCTGAGTGCTTCTTCATTAAAATTATTTATCCGTTTATTTGGCCAAGAAGGTCCCATTGAGATACAAGAGCTCTTCTTTAATAAATCTCAAAAGTTATCGTTTAAAACTCAAAAAGAAGAGGATGTTTCTACTCGAACATGATTTTGCAATCCTTCCTCAACAGATTGTGGCCATTAAAAAAGTACAAATCTTCCACAAAAGTCGAGGAACAGATTTATCATGCGAACACTTGTAACTATAATATAAATCTGCATATCAGCAGTGTTGCTAAAGGCATTGTGGTTTAAAACTTATTGTAGTTACAAGTTTTAAACTGATACATGTGCGAACATCCAGCGTTTAGGGTCTTGCAGAGGCGATCAGTGTTTTCTGTGAGCAAAGGTCGGAGTTGAACAAAAACAAATCATTATGCAGGGTCGCTCTCTCATTCCATAGCAAGCAAACTTACATAAACAAATGACGTTCGCAGAGATATCAGCTCTGTTCCAACTCTGGCAACAGCTTAAAGCTGCAAACATTAGTCATGGGTTTAACTTCTGAGGTGCTGTCTGGTTCTGTTAAAATAATGAGCAAAAAGTCCAGACCTGACAGACATCAAGCATAACGTATCGTTCCCAACAGACATCGAGGCATTATCTTAAAAGGAGCATTGAGTTTTCTGCTTGATAACAATTGGCGTTGTTAGATGAGAGTTGTGTAAATACCTCCATATATAACATGACATAATCTCTGAGTCGAGTTTACAGGAAGTCATCCCACACCCTGTCGTTTGCTGGCCTCAGTTTCCTGAGCTCTTCCTCTTTCTTCTGCTGGAGGGGCTGTTAGCGTTAGCGTTAGCGGCCGCTCTCTGCATTCTTAGCATAACAAGTCACATGGGACAGATAACACGGAGCGATGGGGACGGGGGTGAAGGGTGGCAGGGAGGACGTCCTCTGGCCATCGTCCCCTCTGATATTGAAGTCCTCTCTGATGGCCTGTCATCATCCATTATGCGAGATGATAACTCAAAGGTGTTCTTTCCAAGAATAGCGCCCATTGTGCCGAAGTCTTGGACGTGCACCAGGCTCGTCTCTTGAGTTCAACCGTACACAGGGGCCTTTGTGTTGTTTGTTAAGACATCATTAAAGCTAAGTTCACTTTTGAAAGCCTTCCAGATGGCTCGAAATAAATGAACTGGTCCAAGTCAGTGGGTTCATCTTTTAGGACACTGTCAGCTTGCAGAAAAGCTGCTCTTTCAGTGGTTTCCTGGCTCAGGTTTCTGTGTGGCATTCCACAGAGAGTTGCTTATCAACACGGGGCAATATCATCAATCTGCTGATCCCCCGGCTGACAGGCTCACTCACAAAATCTACTGGGCTATTTTTCAACAATTACCATTCATAATATATGCAGTGCATCAGTGAACGTGATTGTTAACGCACCTTGTTTTTTGTTTCGCAGTTTCACGCCGACCAGATCCTCCTCCTAGTGATAGTGAGTATATTTCACAGTTACTGTGTCACACTGTATTTCTCTCATTAACCTTCTCCTATGGGTGTTTATTTAATTTGGCCCCAAAGTGTTTAGCATTCAATATATAGGATATATATGTAAATAATAAAATCAATAACTTAAAACTATAAAAAAAATCATATCAGTATTTAGTTTGAATAGATAAATAATTAAGGAATCCTGCCCATCAGTTCTTTGTTTAAGAACATTACAGATTTTATTTCAGTCTACTTTTATTTCATGGTATTTTATTTTGTAATCACTTTTCATGACAGTGGAGTTAACACCAGCTCCCACCCTCTCGCCTCTCAGCCAATCACAGGCTACCAAACACCTGGCATGAAGAGGCTCACTGCTAGCAGCTAGCTAGCTCTTGATGCTAGAACAGCCACACATCTGCCTTTTGCATTTCAATTATCTTTGTCAGTTTATCTTAAAAAATGTCTTTAGAATCCAAACAGCACTTAGTTAACTGAATTTACCAGCTAGCTAGCTAGCTACTGTTTACACTGACACTAGTTATAATGTGTACAGCTTAGCTAGTTAGCGTGCTGGCTATGGGGCTAACATGTACTTCCACGCTAATCTTAAATATAAGGAGAGAGATATGTGTCAGTTAATTTACAACTGCAGGATTCATAATCACTTTAGCATGTTGTTGCTCTAGCTGAAAAAAGCTAATTGCCTAAACTTGATAGCATAACCTGCTTTTGACATTTTGAGCTTTCTAGCTTTTGAACGGGCCGTGTGATTTGAAAAGGAAAACAGATGTTATGAGTACATGGTAGCATCATTAAAAATGTGGTGACTTCTTGAGATAAAATCTCTATTATAATGAAATGAAAATAAACTCCACATGTTGCCCAAGAGTTAAGGCAACGACTGCAGACCTTTGCATTTCACTCTCTCCTTACTTTCATTTCATTTCATTTAATCCTTCTACATGTAGCTTTGTGTCAGGCGGGCTCCTAAAATGATCTATTAAGTAACTCCAAAAAATGTATAATAATGAGTTTATTTTTATTTTTCTAATTAATTTGTATGTATGTTGTTTCTCATTAATAATACTTTCATTATTTTTTAATATTAAACACTTTGGATCTCCATACATTTTGTGTTTTTACAGGTGTTTAAATCTGTCCGAGTTGTCGTGTCCACATGTCTGAACTGTGTGTTGTTCTGTTTCTCAGACACACTGTATGTGCTGGACACTCCCACAGTTGTTGGCATCGCGTTTGCAGCCTTTGTGATCGGGGCTCTGTTGACCGGAGCCTTGTGGTTTATCTACTCACACACAGGTAGGTCCCTCACCTGCTCATCCACGGCCTCAGCCCACCTCTCTCTCTCTCTCTGTCTCTCTCTCTCTCTCTCTCCCTGCATTAATGGAAAGATAAGATGCAAAGGAATGTCTGAGTGTTTCAGTGCCAGAAATGTGCCGCTGGGATTGGCAAACATCCTGCTGCTGACAGAGGCCGGCTCACAATAACATATTGACTCCTCTACTGTAAATATATCCTGTTGGTCAGCAGCGAGAGCTCTTCTCTTTCCTGCCTTTGAATGTTTTTTGGGGCTGCAGGGTGGTCAGCGAATATTCTCAGTACAATGGCTGGAGAGGAGTTGGAAATTCCCCTTGTTGGGTCAAGCGGCACTCACAGGAAAAGACACACAATCTGTCCATTAGATGCCAAGACCTTCCCCATCGTCCCCAGCCTGCCGACCCCAGGCGACCCCTGAGAGGAAGTGTGCTCCCAGCAGCCTTTTGGGTTTACCTAACATAGAGCTGCCCTGTTCTCGCCGGCCTGACTGCTTGAACGGTGACCCGCCGTGCCGTTGACCTGCTGCCCCGTGTGCTCTCCGTGGATGTCTTTCATAAACGGGGTCAGGATGTTTGAGTTTAGACGCGAGGGCTTTCAGATAATACAACAATGTGAGTGTTTAAGTTTACAGTTTTTGGAAGAAGCTCGCAGTTGGACCGTGAATAAGTTCTGGTAAATCATCCGGCTCTGATTGTAGCGAAGTGGGGACACTTGTCTGAACTGTTTAAAGTTCCTGTCCTGCTAAGTCACAAGTGTTTACCGAACAGGATTTCATGTAGAAGAAAAAGATTAGCTGTCAGATTTTAGTGCCCTTATCTGTAGCACAATATTTCTATTGGCTCCTCTGTGCAAAGCCACTTTCTCTGAGCTTTATGGGTTTCCTAGAGTGCCGAAGAAACACCGGGCTGGTTTTGCAAAGACGTAAGGAGTCAAAAGTGAACATTTGTAGAAAAACAGGTGTGCAAATAGTACTTATGTAAGTGCTTGTGGAGATAAAAGCGCATATTCCAGTTGATGTTATTAAAAATAGGCCAGAGTTGGGCGTGTTTAGCTATCTTGGCTTAAAAATGACCTTACATGGCAATAAATTGGCAGCTCCATGTTAACCCCAAGAATGTAGATCCCCCAAAACAACCACCAAAAATATCACTTCGGAGTGTATTTTAAACTGGCGTACAGAGTGATGAAACATGAAAACAGATCTGAGTGTATCCCCTCAGGGTCCGAGGACAATGTTCATGGCCTCTTGAGAAAGAAACATGTTCCCTTTTTTAAGTAACATATACTCATCAGCATTATATTTAGGGGTTTGTATCTCTCACAGTTTGAGTCCTTATAAGGCAACCAGAGGTATAAATGCTTCAAAAAGCAGCTCACGACATATTATTTGACGTGTTGCTCATTATCTTGGCGCATACAACATGTCTGCGTTCTGCCAGCGCCGCCGCCACGTCTGCCAAGAGACCTGCTCCTCCACCTCGGCTCGATCTGTGAAGCAACACGAGAGCGAGAAACTCACATCACTTGTGAAAACAGGCTGAACATCACACACGAGGAGGAATTTCATGCATTATTTGTTCTGAAATCTAAATAAATGCCACAAGGTTAGAAAACAAGGCTGATCACACGTGGCACAGTGGTACGATGAGTTGACCTGATGGAGGAAAAACCACACAGCAGCTTCCTGTTTTAGCAACATTAGCAGGAGGCCATTTTGATTGGTTGGTCCTTGATTCAGACTGAAATATCTCAATGATTATTGGATGGATTGTCATGACTTTTGGAGCAGATATTCATGCTCCAATAAGGATATACTGTAATGACTTTGAAGATCCTTTGACTCCACCAAAAGGTTGAAATGTGGACTTTGCATTAAAATCATTGACATCTGTTGGGTTGATTGCTCTGACATTAAATACAAACATGTGTTCTGCTTTGGAGGACATAAATATACTTTGGTAAACGTCACTCACAATTTAGCGCCATCTTCAGGTCAAAACTGCAGTTTGTCTAAATCATTGCTTAATAATTAAATATCTTCAAAACTGATGATATACACACCAGCTAAACTTTGTCTTTGGTGCTAATTTGCGAACGTTAGCGTTAACGTTTTTTTATTATCCTTTAATCTGGCTGTCATTTTCATGATTTGTCCTGTAGTGTATAAAACTTCAAAAGTTGTGCAGATGCTCATCACAATGCCCAAGAGACCAGAGTGATGTCCACATATTGCCTCCATATTCCAACCGACAGTCCAAAACCCAAAGATTCTTTGTTTACTGTCATAAATGACCAGAAAAGCTGCAAAACTTTACATTTAAGGAGCTCAAACCATCAAATAGTTTGATTTTTCCCTGAAAAATTACTTAATCGTCAATTACCAAAAAGATTGGCAGCTAATTTTCTGATCTGGTAATCATAATAATCAAGTCATTACAGCTTTAGTTAGCAAGCTAAAAGGCGAAACCGAGACAGCATAAGTCATTGTCACTGATTTAAAGCACACATACATATACAATTTCTCACTTGTCAAGTCAATGAGTTTCAGAAATGTCAAACAAAAGTCTTCAGAGAGGTTTTCCTGTCACATTTTTGGACACTTTGTTGAAGTCGTTGTCGGTTTGAGGGTTCGCCTGTGCCAAGTGATACTGAGATTCTGCTTCTGCTTTTGTGGTATTCGTGTCCAGAGTTTGAGGCAGATTGTCTGACATCTGTTGCAACAACTGTTTTCATACACAGTATGTTTCTGTGACATGAAAGCAACCTTTATCTCTGAGTCCTGGAAAGATAACACTGGGCTTTGTGATTTATATTTCCTCCGACGGACGAGGTGAATCCCAGTCACTTTGTTTTGTGGAGCCCTTGGTCCTGCGAGGAAAGGACTCCTGACAGCTTTGCTCTGCTAAACATTAACAGAACTCAGGGGCCCCAGAAAGGGAGCAGGATGCATATCTGCTGCAGATACATATGCCTGCAGTAAATGCAAGCACTGCGGCATGCAATTCACATATACACACATAATGTTCGTACAAACCAAGCTGTCACTAGAAATAAAAGTTTTATCGTGTCCTCTCCATTTTTCTGGGAAGAATAAAGCTTGGAAGCAACCGAGCAACAGACTGCAGTAATAATTGTGGCAAATACTCAAATTAAACACAGACTTGGATTCGTGTCAAAAGCAGTTCGTTCTCTGCCAGAGACGTTTTCTGTAAACAAATGTAAAAAACTCGTATTTGTCTCTTCATTTTGAGCGTCGAATCCCGAGAGTCCGCAGAACGAAATGCTTATTTAAGGGCATAAAACAATAAACCAGCCGGTGGTTGGAGCTCCAGTCCGACGGCCCTGTCCTCTGTTTGTTCTGCTTTATCTACTAAAGCCTGGCTAATTGAATCCAGATAAGAGAAGAAATGAACTCCTCTTCTCTTTTTGTTTAAAATATCGTCTGTCAGATAGGATGTGAGCGGCTGTTTCTGGGCTCGCGGAGGTGGAGTTTATTGGGTCGTAGCAGCTTGTGGATCTTTGGCAGATTGTGCCTGAAGGTAGTAAAAGTTTGGGCAGATGAAGACCAGAGTTCTTCTCGTGTTTCTCTGCACATTTGCCAACTTTTCTGTGCTAAAAAAATGGACTGTTTTGTGCTGGAGACAAGATGTATAAATCCATGTAAGGATGTGCAAAAAAACACAGGGGATAAAGAGTTTTATTTTAGTTTTATTTTAGCATAAGTATAAGGTTTATGTCAAGTGGTGACAGTCATAGTAAATAGCAGGAGATTAGTCAGTTCAGTGTTTTCTTTTAAAATATAAGAGCACAGAGGAACAATGAAGGTTCCAAGGTCTTAGAGGAGCACAATTTGTAGCTGCGCCCAAATCGATTTGTCATGTTTTTGCCTACTTCTGCCTTTTTTTTATCATTTATATCTGTTTTCCCTTTATTCCCCTCCGTCCTCCTGCAATATTTTCTAGGTGAGACAGCTGGAACGCAGCCGGTCCAGAAGTCCCAGCCGGCCTCGGAGAACAGCAGCGCGGCGCACAGCATCGGCAGCACGCAGAGCACGCCATGCTCCAGCAGCAGCACGGCGTAGCCCAGGACGCCACCCAGCACCCAGCCGGGGCGGGGGGGGAGGCGGGCCTGGAGCACAGGAAGGGCCCAGCGGTTCACAGGGACCGGTTTGTTGATCTCCTTCCATGAAAGGAAATATATTTGAGGCGTGGGGGAAGGGGAAAAGAAATGTTTGATTTCAAAAAAAAAGAAGAA
>JAPZDT010000020.1:24139649-24151635 GCA_029814675.1 Acanthurus coeruleus | reverse complement strand
GATGTGGCCCATGTGATCCGTTCTTCACCTGTTTAAACCCCAAATCCAAGTGCAGGCTGTGCTGTTGTGTACTTTTCCAAAGTTGGACATTAATTAAATCTTCTCACAGTTGGTAAAGATTTTTACAAGAGTCCACACAGCCCGTTTCCAAACCTTTAAATCGTTGCTCACATCTCCTCTTTGTTCTGCTTTAATGAGCTCAGGTGTTTTGCCAGTTGGAGAAACAGCCGACCAATCAGCATTTGTAGGCAGGATTAAGGGTGGTTTAGTTATCTTCCTTCATAGCTAGCTACCTAAAGCTACATCCATAAAAACTAACGTGAAAGTAATCACAACAAGCCTGGATGAGATTGGCACAGTCATAAAAGTTGTGGTAAGAAAATTTACAGAAATAACAACCACATAAATTTGAATATTTTGTCAATTTTAGTTATGAAATATGACAAAACCACTTCAGTAATCAGCCAACATGGACGTGTCATACTTAATAGTTAAGGTGCAATTAAAAGGTCATTCAGTCTGTTTATCAGGTGAGGAAGTTACACCCACGTTAGCATCAGTGAGTTGAACTTAATCCTAATATTGACATGCTAGCATGCTAACAGTGACATCTTTAAAATGCAGATGTTTGATAGGTTTCATTTACCATGGACGCCATGTTAGTTTAGCATGTTAGCATGCTAACATCTGGTAATCAGCACTAAACAGAATAAATATGGGACTGATGGGACAGTCTCTAACTTTTGAGAATGTTTCATCATAAATAGGAGGATCAACAAAGTTAATATATCTAATTTTAAAAGAGATGAACATGTTTTTACAAGATTTAGAGGCAGTCCAACCAACAGTTTTTGAGATATTTCAGTGAGGACCAAAACAACAGACTGACCGGCCAGCAAAAAGCCTTCTGCCATGTTTGTAGCTATAGAACTTTGATTTATTTACACCTCCACATCCAAGCTGTGTTGCTGAATGCTAATGTTTTAAGTGACTGGACAAAGCAGTGGTGATATAATGTGTCTTGTGTTCTCGTGCAGTACCAGCTCCAGAGGAGATCTCCGTGGCGTTCGGTGAGCTTCCGGTGGCAGACGTGGCTCGTGGTGATCGCTGCCTTTGCCCTGCTGGGTCTGGTGCCGTATGTCGTGTACAGCATGATGACGGCCTTCACCAACCCTCCTCCTCACAGCACCTTCAAACTGGCTGCCGTGTCGTTCGGTGTGCTGACAGAGATCCTGCTGCTCAAGTGAGTATTTTATTATTTACTCTGTTTTTATTAACCATCATACGTCTACTTTAATCTTGTAATCCTTGAATACTAGTGGCTTGAATGATCATAACAGTCGCTCCGCTATGTTGTGATCTAGTCTAATAGATGTTTTTATCCTTCAAATACAAAGTTTTCATTTAACATTTGATTTTGTGAGAGATTTAAAACAAAGAACGGTGAGTTTCCATGTCAAGCAAATAGTCATCCCTGGAAACACAGTGTTGTCCGACCCACTGAACCCCCCCCCCCCCCTTGTTTTCACTCAGTCTTCTTTTCCATTTTGATATTGCTAATTGGAATTATGCCTGCGGTACTGTAAACCATTAGTAAATGAACAGTCTGTTTTTATCAACATCTAGCTTGTAAATAATGCATTAGATTCCTGGCATAAACAATATCTACTCTGTGATTAGAAAGCAACATGTGGCAGATACTGTAATCAGATTACAAATGCAGGTTATGTAATCAGTAATTACCTAAAGCGGTAATTCAATCAGGCTGCAGATTTTTAAAAAGATATTTACTGGATTACTTAGAAAAAAAAAAGAAATAATTGTCCTAATTGTATTTTATAAATGAAAAAAACATGTTTTTAATGTCACTTTACTGACTGAAGTTAATCAACTGAATGCTGAGATTAAGACAAACTCCTCTGCTTAATAAAAATTATTGTAAAATATGATGAAAGTCTCCCTGAACTGTCTTTCATGCCGGTGGCAAACCAAAGAACTTAGCGCTCTGCTCCTGTCCTTCCTGCAGAATTTGTCTTAACTAAAATAAGAAAGGCTGTTTGTAATTAACTCAACAAGGCTCGTAACTATTTTCCCCATTAACCACATTTGCAAGGAATGTAGCTAGTGAAGTGGTAATTAATAAATGGGGTTGAACTGGTAATGTGCTTCTGCATCATTATGTTGATGAAGCCCTTATCCACGCTAGTAATGAGCTGATATTTTATGACAGGAAATTGGTTTGTTTACAACACATTCAGCAGTTTCAGACGGACTACATTCTTGGCAGATCTCAGCTGCAGGTATTTGTTTATTGTTTGAGTTGAAAGAGGTTCAAATATGTTGTCTTGCTAATGGTCGCGCTGTTAAAATACTAACACTTCGTTAATGTCCATGAATCATCATTCAAAATGGCTCATCATTAAACATTTATGCTGTTTTGAAACCCAGGTATTGTATGTTACATGAGACAGAGACAATCATTAGATACAGCACATGCAGTCTATCTGTCTGCTTAGCATGCAACCTTTGACATCGGAGGCATCGCGCTGCACCAAACAGGTTTTCTGTCAACTGATGCTTACATTACTGCTGGTAGGACGGGGAGGTTGGTGGGGGCTCTGATTAGGGTTGGTGAGCCTCGCAGACCCGTGCCCCATGGTGCTTGTGCTGCCTGGGATGTGCCAGCCTCCTGCTGCCCCCTGTCAGGGTGCATCTCAGTCACTCTTCACCCCCCGAGGGTGGAAGTCCTTGTAAGGAGCAAACCCCCCCTCGTGTCTCACCCACCGCACTGCCAACTCGTCTCTGCAACAGGGTTGAGACAAAGGCTGCATCCACACTGCTGCATTTCCATACTGTTGGAATATGAATAATACTTGGACGTGGTGACACAGACGCTGACGTTCAGCTCCTGACTGGGTCCTTTATGTCACATGTCGTCGCCCCGTGTGACTTTCAGTCTGTTTCTGCTGCCATGACTGCTTTATGATTTACTTTCAGTAACAGTTCCACCTCATCTGCAGTCTTTTTCCTCATTGCTGCTCTTCTTCTGTCACCTTTTTTGAAACAAAACAATCAACTTTCTGCTTCCTGTTCACACCAGCACATGCACGCCCAGTATGTTTGTATACTTATCTGCATTTTAGTTGAGTTTATTTCTTAAACGGAGCTGAAACACTCGTCCGATTGGAAACCGTTTTAGTTTTAATTCTAAAACCAAAACTTAGTACGGGAGCAAAAGATGAACAAGTAAACAGCCCTGAATGAACTTATGTCGTGTTGAATCCATAATGTGCACTTATGTGTTCATTTACAGTGACTCTTGATAAAATAGTAATGTACATTAATGCCAAAACCAGCAAAGATTTTGTCCTACTAACAAGTCAAATCCTGATATATCTCCTTCCTCGGTGCCGCAGAGCTCGACTGAGGTCCAAAAACGATTAAAAACACATCAGTGAGCCTCACTGTTGCACTTGGCTGACATGTTCCTTTATTACCATGAATGCACTGTATTTTATTCTGACTCCATCCCAAATAAAACCTCCTGCTGCCCCAAATACTCACTAGAGCACCAAATGTGGATTAATCCACCACTGAAAATAGTCCCCAACGAAAGCACTGCCTCCTCCTGTTTGAATAACGTTTGCAAAAACCACCGGGATCAGCAGTTTTATGACGTTTCTGAGCCTTTTTTAGACATGAAACTATTAACTGTTGAGCCGTGTTTAGCATTTGACGTAGGAAATAACTGAATAAACTCAGACTACTCACTAATGGTAAATTGGTATGTTTCTGTTAAGTTTTGCTTGGTTTTGTTTAAAACAAAGTAAATTGCCCTGCAAAAATTTTATTTATAGACTGCAGGAAAAGAAAAAAGAGCACAACAACTTTGAGCTCAAGTGCTAAAAGCTGCAAATTAATGTGAAAGGAGACTCACTGAAATGTGTTTCTGCAGCATCAAAAACAAACGCAGCATCATTTGTTTTTCACCATCACTTCACTGCTGCAGGTCTGTTATTGGACACATTCACCAAGTCGCATGACATTTGTCAGGCTTGAACTGCCTTTTTTCAGAGGGGCTGTCACACAATATGCGCCCTCTCCTTCCTTTACTGTCATGGCAGGAGTTGGGGCGCTGAGACAGTGCCCTGACCATGCAGCTCTGCACTGTGAATTTTTATATGCCATTGCCTGGAGGTTGGAAACTCTCATTATGCCGTGTTAGATTTATTAAAATAGATTATGGAAATGTTAATTAAGTCATTAATTACATTATTTAAGCAGCATTGACAGATAAGGGAGTGTGTGTGTGTGTGCGTGTGTGTGTTGCATGTGTGTGTGTGAGTGTGTGTGTGTATGAGGGGGGGTGGTGTCGAGCTCCCTGGGTGGTTTAAAAGGATGTGATTGGTGACAAGGGACACTGTGGAGATGGCGTCTAACCGCCAGCGCTGACATGATACAAAGTGGCCTCCACTGCTCTCTCACCTCACGCTACTGTCTGCAGTAGTTTGCAGATCTGCCCGAGGACGGGAAGCTCGTCGGCCTTTTTTTTGCAGATCTGAGTGTACACGAGGTTACAAATGTGCTTTTTTTTTTTTTTGAACTAGCAGCTGCACATAAGTTAAGAGAATTTGGGCTCGGAGAGCTTTGTGATGGAAACGTTTACATTCTGCTTTACATTTCCCTTTCAGGACGAACCATTTGCTGTGACATTTTAAGCAAAAGGCCCTCAAACCATATTTCCAAGGCTGCTGGCTGAAGGAAAACACAACACAACGCAATTGTGAGATGAATCACCCAGGAGTTGATACTATGGACTCTCTTATCTGTTGACAGTTTAGTTACCACGAAGCACCGAGAAATGTGTTTTCCAATTCTCGGAGAGTTGAGCTTTTCTTTGTCCCATCAAACCTGCATTAACGGAGGCAAAATTGCTCTGATCACATTTGATAAGAACAAAATGATAGATGTTGTAAACCAGCAGAATGCTTCAATTCTGATCTGAGGCATCGATTTGCCTCAGCAGCCAATTACTATGAGGAAGAGGGTGTGTGTTCAGTCAGTCTGCTGAGCCAGGGTTGTTTTTTTTTTGTTTTCTGTCTGTTGTTTTACTTCATCCCAAACACTTTCTGAGAGTTAAACTGTCAAATTAAAACACATCAGCTGCTATTTAAGTGATGTGGAAAGTGACGAGCATCGGTCTCGATTCCTCAGGTCCTCCTTCAGGTTGCCACGCCGTCCTGGAAGGTGAATGTCTTGATATTAAGTGGCCGCTGATTGGAGGAAATGACAGGCTGCGAGACGGATCAACCGCCTCAGAGTCGAGCTATTATGATTAACTCCATAATCAGTCATATGAACCTCGTGATAACTGACTTACTGCTTCACAGAATCACATAATAGCACTTTGCATGAGACGGAAACATGCATATATTTCCTGTGTAAAAACAGCTGAGAGAACAAAGTAACATTACCGCACATGATCCCTTTTGTGAGGCCTGGATGTTTTTTATTTAACAGTTTTATCAAAATGTGAAATATAGACAAATAGAATCAGGGTCGATTAACTCCCGAGAGTTTGTACTGAGGTTTATGGTTGTCGTTATTTGGGGTGTTTAAACTTTCCAGCCTCCCTGCAGCTTCTGTTGTCCTCTGCTCAATGCGCGACTGTTACAGTGACGAACCAGATGTTTGATTGAGAAGAAAACTTAACAATCGACCCAAAAGCATAAATCGTCTCCCATATCAAGAGGGACAAGTTGCATCGGCTGCATAAAAAAAGAGTAAAAACACAGATAAAGAGCAATAAATTGATCCCCTTTGTGATGTTTAACCAGTCTCAAATCTGCTGTGCGACTGTCATACAGGTCATTGATCTGATTTGTTGAAGGCGGCTTGTGATGGACAGATGTTCATCCAATCACTTGCTAAGTTTTCCTAAAACGGCCTGTCCTTTTCCAAACAGTTTCCATAGCCAACCTCTCAGGTTGTCGCGTATCTGCACAGGCAGACGTGTTCGGGCAGCACTCAGCTCGTGCAGCTATAAATTCTGGGCTGCACCTGGACCGTCCTCACAAACATGGGCAGGTGACAGCATTTAAGGTAATTTGGACCCTGGCTGCCATGTGGAGGCCTGTGTGCAGCTCGACCTGCCCAACAATTTACATTCACCTCCACTACAGCTGCTGTGGAGAAGTCATGTGAGCTGGTTAAAGGGGGATTCATGCAGAAATGAGGATTCTTTCAGAATGTTTAAGAACAAAGAGGCAGCAGTGTTTTTTTAAAGAGTCCGGGATGGAATAAAATGTAGGATTTTGCTTTTTTGTTGCTTTTTCACAAACACAAACAGATTAAAATTTTTTAAAAATTGTAAAGGTGCAACATGTAACATGGCCAGAATTATGTTTAAAGTGTTAAAATTATGGCAAAGGTATCAATTTATTGTGTCTTGGAGATATCTACCATAGTTAGCATGTTACTCAGCTAGCACGCTAACGACTGTTCTCTCTTCGTTAAACACACTTGATTCAAACTCAACGGAAACTAAAGAAAATAAATCTCATCACAACATCTCAGTTTGTCTTGTCACTCTGATTTTGTTCAAAAAAAATCTTTGATCATCGAGTTAAGATGTGAAAATCCCTGCTGGTGATGCCTGATCATCCTTTTGCTCCTCCCTTTCTTCCTGCCTTTCCTATTTTTGCTTTCCATTTCGTTATAGTCTTTGTTGTAAGAGTCCTTTTCGCTGTAAATAATCACTCCTGTTGTCGAACAGGCTTCAGGTGGTTTTGAAGGCTGTGTTCAGTCCCTGTCCAGCTGTTTTTCTGGTAAAACCACAGGAACTGGTTCCATAAACATCCCTGCAATGCTGCTTGGAGCTCCTTGCATACTCAGTCGGCTAAAAGAGCTACTAATAGCACAGCTAACTGAGCTAACAAGCTAATGACAGCTACTTACAGAAGCCAGAACTTTCATTTATTTACATACTGCTGCTTGAAAAGTCATTATGAGACTAAGTGAGACATCAATTCTTGGTTTGGACCCAAGAATCACGACATTTCACAACATGTCAAGCTGTTGTCAAGGCCAAGCAGAACCCTGGATTCAGCAATAAAGACTCGGTTCAGAAGATCAGGGGACCTGGTGATGAGATTAGGATTATTTTATTGTACTAACAAAGTTATTTGGGAGGAGTCAGAGTGTGAGCTAACTGGGCTTTTGTGGTAGAAACATGTGGGAGGAAGCAGTCAGACCTGGAACCCCAGAGAACATCCTCTCCTAGTGTTTGTGTGTTTCCTCAGGTGTCTGTCCAGCTACCTCAGCAGTTGTTACCGGCAGGCTGAGCAAACCTCCTTCACAGTCCGGGCCAGAGGCTCCGAGGAGGAGGAGGGAAGGAGTCCGGACCGCTGGGATCGCTCCGAGGCCGCCTCATCAGGGCCGGGTCATCCTTCGTCAGCCGCCTCACCCGGTCAAGTGGACGAAAGGAAAGTGGATGTGGTGGAGAGTGTATTTCTCACCCTTCTCTGAGCCACAAACAGAAGGAGTTTACCGAATACGATGTGAGAGTAAATCCTCTGGGTATTATCTGTTTCCAACAGCCATTCAAGAAATCACATCGGTTCATCAGCGTATCATTTATGAGATCTCGCACTTTAAAACCTATTCTGAAGGTGTCAAATATTCTTGTTTTCTTCTCTGTCAAACCCTCACACTCTCACTGTAGTCTGGATTTATTCTCACATAGTGCAAATTGATCGTGAGGGAGAAAATACACGCAGCTTTGCATGAGTGTGTTCAGACTCAGAGCGGGGGGGGAAAAAAAGCCTGAAATCACTCTCTTTCCTTAATGACGTCCACACAGAGACAATGGGGCGCCGCTCTGATTAGTGTCACCTGTCCTTGTGCATCTCATCAGCTCCATTATGGCTCCATCTCCCATGCTTCTCCTGCTAATTGAATAGCCTGTGAAGTGGTGACGATGATGAGGGCGAGAGCAACGTCTGTCCCGCTGCTGCTGCTGCTGCTGCTGCTGCAGAAATGAGAGTTAAAGCTTCCCAGCGAGACTCTGCTGTTGTTCTTGAAACATTAAACATTATCATGCAGATAGAAGAAGAGCTAACAAGTAGCCCTCATGTTATGTCACCGTCATATGGACCAAGGATTATGTGCTTATATGACTGCTTTGAATTAACATCTACAGTGTATTTTTAAGGAGATGAAGCGACGCATCTCACATTTCTTCAGTGTGTTAGACAGATTTTTCTTACTTCACATGAGCTTGAGACTCCTATGGATAGTTTTCAGGCTTTAGTTGCACAGTAAGTGAGCGAGTGCAGGTGAGAGGTTCTCAAATCAGAGCTGAAGGTGGACATGCCAGGACAAGTTTTGGTAAATTCATGGTTTTTGACATTTCAGTAAAACATACTGAAAATCTCAGTTGACCGAGAAAATTTAAATTATTTGCATTTCTATCTGTTAAATTTGACAAAAGCTCACAGCCATCAGCTGCTTAGCTTAGCTTAGCATCAACACTGGAAACAGAGGGACACAGTTAGCCTGGCTCGGTCAAATAGGAACAACATCTGCCAACCAGCACCTCTGTTTTTGCAGGAGTTTCTGTGCCAGACATTCCCAAAATGTCAAACTATTCCATGAAGGATTGAAAGGTTAGGTATTCTGATCTAAACTCATGAAGATATGATGATTTTTTTTTTTGGAGGGAGGGGGGCACGGCTCTGCTGCCGACCTGTACTCACCTGTGGTCCTTGTTTTTATGTGAATTAACATACGTTCACTGGCAGCAGCCTTTATTATTAAATCTCAGTCAACTTCAGCAAGTTATTCTTTGCCTTGCAGCTTTACGGCTGCACTCAAACTCATGTGACCACCTGGTCTGCACATGTGAACACCTGTTGTGTCCTCACTCACACCGGTGATATTTCAGGGCCTGAGTTCACCGAGGAGCTGCGGTGAATTTAGATCCATCAGAAACCACAGAGACGCTGCATCAGAGGAGACACGAGAGAACAAGACCAGAGCTAAAAACCGTGATCAAAGCCCAGCGATACCTGGCCTGGTGGATGCTCCTGTGCCTCAGTTTTTACCGCAGGTTTTCAGGTGTTCATTGGTAGTCAACCGAGGTAATTCTGATGACATAATCTGGGTTATTTTCTTACATTTCACGTGGCTCCTTTAGCGCCTCAGATGACATTATAGTACAAATGTTTACTGCAGTTTTCCTTTCACACATAATATTCACTATAAAAGTTTTGTAAAGAAATGCTCCTCTGTGAATGTAAACCTCTGAAACTGTCTTTTATATCAAATGATCATACTGAATAATTGATTGAGGCCATTATTTTTAGGGGTCAGCCGACAAAACTGACCAAGACTTCCTCCCAGTGGAGATATCCTCTCGCAGGAGGGAGAGTGCAGCTGAAAGGCCAGTCTTTGATTTCTGATATGTGAAGATTTTTGGTGGTAATGCAGCATTACAGTTCAGGCTGTGCAGTCTGTATCCAAGCAGCCCAAACAAAAGGGGAGTCATGCATGTGGCTCTCAATAAAACAGAGGTGCCACTTGACCTCTGTCGGCCATTTAGCCACAATAGTCTACTGCAGGACACTACAGTACTTAATTCTTATGCAGTCGCTGTCACTGTAAAAAGGTCTGTGACACTTTTTGTTAAAAGTGGATATCTCACTTTCAAAAACTCTTCATAAGCTGTGCCAGCGATTCTCTTTTAAGTTAAGGAAAAGCCTTGAAAGGCTTGTGTTGTCAAAAAAATGAAAAACAGCAAAGAAGATGGAGAGCGGCAGACACTCAGCCTCATGTTTCACCAACTGTCACTCATGACACTAAATAAATCTCCCTATCACTGCAAAGATAATTGCTGTTAGTTTTATCTGGTGCAATCCATTTGATTGACTTAAATATTAAAATGATGGAGATATGAATATTTAATGTTTCAAAGCAGAGGAAAACTCCAGGGGGCTTTCGGGGAGACTGACAGAAAATACAGACGAGGTGAAATGCCATTAATTAAGGTCATTTGGAGTCTTATTGGGTACGGGGGAGGTGTGGAGGAGTGTGGGGGGTTTGTGTTTAGAAAAATGACAATTCAAGGTCAGCAGAGACACAAGGCTAGCGCATGCAAAGCCACAGCAGATAATCCACCTTCATCCACGGGTAACTGAGCCAGAGTAATGAGTAATGAGGCCATGCAAGTACAAGCAGGAGCTTCAGGGAAGTCCTGCTGAGGAGTCCTGCAGCAGACACTGCAGGTCGACCAGGTCTAGAGCTGCTTTAAGAGCTGAATCTGAACTCTGATCTGCCTCTGGGGGAAGTGCAAAAGAAAATGAATACTCTCTTACAATTAATACAAAGGTGGGGCCGAGCATTTCAATGAAATACACAACTGAGTTTAATCTATAAAGTGTCTAGAATAACTTTTGAAATTAAGATTGAGGATTTGGATCACAGAATCTTGCCACAGTTTTCAGACTATGCCAGTGTTTTACCTTATCTCACTGTCAGATTTCCCCCTTTTGATAAATGCAGGGACAAGTGTCACCTGCTTTAAAAACCCCCTGAGACCTAGGCTTTTGTTTTTTTCTAAATTTTTACTCTCTTTATTTGCAGGCTCATGGCACAGTAATTATGTCTCTTATGCATGTAACACAGCACAGTTCTATTTTCAGAATAATGAGGTTACTCAGATATACTACAGTTTGGTGTGTCAGTGGTGCAGTACATGTTTAAGCGTAGGTTTTATGAAATATTTACACAAAAAAACATTACAATACACAGCATGCTCCCCTGCTCCTTCTTGTTGCCTGAATGTCCACAGGGTTTCAAACACAGCAGATATCTATATGAATGGATGGAGGAGAGTATTAATGTTTCAGGAAGAGCTGTGCTGATACAGAAAGACATGGCATGACTGAGTACTGTTAAAAAATGTATTGATAGTGTGAAACAAACGGGGGCATGAACACGTTTTTAGCTTTTGCCAGTGAGGTTCGCATCATGCTTTGGGAGGTGGGGCTGCATTTCTGGAGTGTTTATCTAAATGTAAACTTAAGAATTTTTATTTACATAGAATGCAGTTCAATACCTGTTTCAACATCATAACATTGAGAGAAAAAGATATATTGGTGGGGAACTATTATGGACATTATGGCCTACATTAATTAAGTCCTGGCAGTGTATAATTCAAATTCCAAATAATGTATTTTACAATACTCCAACCTGGGCTTGAATAAGTGCTAAAAAACTGATATGTGAAAAAACTGATTTTGAGTGACTACTTCATTTGAGTTTTTGCTAAAAGTGACATTTGCTCATTTTGAGACATGTTGACAGTGTTTGCCATAGGTGTGATCGTGCTGACTGACACCCTCCTGCAGCAAAATCCACTGACACTACAGTCCCACTTTTAGTTTATGGAAGTGTGATGTTTCCTTAACAGCCCACAGTCAGATGCAAGAGGCATTTCATAACAAACATCACTACTCACAGCACAGAAAAAATGATTTATAGATAGTCACAAATTGGACTTTTTTGAATATCTGTTTTATGGAAACTGAATTTTATTTTTACAGACCTTTAAAGACCCGCAGATTTCCTGTGTAATGTGATAACCACACTCAGATCTTCATAACATGATTGCAGTTTCACTCACCTCCCCAAGGAAGAAAGCGTGTCCCAAGTCTAAAACACAGCAAGACACATCACACCTTTGCTCACAAAGGATTAACACTCATTCTAATATCAGTTTGGAGCAAAATATATCCCATAATTTATCACCAGTCCACCTGTAAATTTTCTACTGGCTCACTTAGAGCTGGGTTAGGACTAAGATTGATCAAATCCATCAAAAGACATGAAAGAGTCACAGAAACCAAGACAATATCATGTGATACCTTTCTTATGTAGACTACTCATGTTTCTAGATAACTTAGCTTACCAACTTTTTCAACTATTT
>JAPZDT010000020.1:22910325-22921649 GCA_029814675.1 Acanthurus coeruleus | reverse complement strand
ATTGACGTAGTAAAGCCAGTAGATTAAGTTGAAGAGGGAGAAGGTGAAGGGGAATATTATCCGTGACCATCTGTCGATGGCGTTCACATCGGTGAGGTCTGGGATTTTGATTTTGAGCTGCGAGGATCGTCTCCGCAGGCGAGGTTTCTTGGGATGTGTGTTCCTGTCCAGGCTGAGGCGGCCAAGCTCTTGCGGCGTGCTCGACTTCCTGTACTGGACCCCAGAGTTGTCGAACATCATGGAGGAGGAGTTGTGGGTCTCGCTCAGGGTGGTTATGATCTCATTCCCTCCCACCTCGTTGTGGATCTCCAAGGTTGTCAGCAAAATGTTCCCCTGGGAGTCGACCTAGGCACAACAGACAGGAATGCTGTTAAAAAATGGGCTGTGAGCTGAGGCATCGGTGACTGATGACACATGTGCAGCATGCGTCAGGCCCCGGGGCCGCCGTCTTCCAGCAGCTGACAGATTACAGCTCGGGAAACAGAGAGCGGCCTTCAAAACCAGGTTTCCTGTCCGAAAGTTAAATCACTTCTCGCAAATCAGCTCAAGGTTGGACTGGATGCCTCTCACACTCGTGTCATGACAGCTATTGCTTCCCACACAAAAACAAATAAATCATTCAGACCGATGTGGCAAAAATAGAGGCACAATATGTTCACAGAAGTATAACAGTGTGGTTACAAGATGTGAGGGGAAGCGATGAGGTGAATATTCATTTTCTTACAGTTTCCACCTCAAACTAAAGGCAGAAACTGGTTCCATTCCATGTCGAACATTCTGAGATCCACCTCATGTTTGACTAGAAAACTCAAGCTCATGTCTCATTAAGTCTGCTTATTTGTTTAGGCTTTACATGGCTGGAGACAAAACATATAAGTTGTATTTTATCAAAGCAAATTTCAAGAGGAAGCAGCTTGGTTAACAAACAGTAATGTTGTATGATTTTGTTGAGTACTGAGATATTATGATCTGATTAATTATTTACTGTCCTGATTATATCCATTTTTATCAGAGACTATTGTCTTTCATAACATTTAATCATTTTAAAGCATTACTGTGTCACACCCAACAAGTTATATTATGCATATTTATGCATGAGTGACTGTATGTATGTGTGATTGATATCCTGTGCATGTGTGTGTTGCGTGTTGTGTTCAAATGTATTGTGTAAAGCAGTGACTTAAAGCCTAAGACAAATCTTCCTGAGGGAAAATAAAATATATCTCATCTTGAGAACACTGAAATGTAATAATATGCTGAAGAGTTTGTTTTTTGCACATGTTTTGTTCGTGTCACCCTCTAACAATGATGAATGTTTAACACATGTATCATGATGTTTTGCTAAATCCACTACTTTGTCATCAGGAATTAATGGAAAATAAAAGAGATGACTGACAACAGAGAAAAACACCAGCCTTCATGCAGTCATCTCTTTGTCTGCCATGTTTGAATTCAGCCTCCCACGTCTTCACTGTGCTGCAAGAAGAAACATCCCTCCTGAGTTTTGCCCACATGTCCTCATGGACCAGCTCGTATGAGCCCTTGAGAGGCAGATTACTGCATCAAGGCCAATACTGCTAATTTTCTCAAACAGTGCTGACTTGCAATTTTAAATTACCTGATACAGAAATACCACAAAATTATTCACCTCATACCATAATTTTTGCATGTGCATGTATTGAGAGCTGTATAACTCATTTAATTCTACCTTAGGCCAACTTATCAATCATTCCTCGCATAGGAGGAGATCACGACACAATATATACAGTGGTCAAGCAGTATTGGCAGCTTTGCAGTTCATTACATGCTTCAGGGTCATTGATTAAAGCTAATTACAACTCCAAAAACAAACCCTAATAATTAAAAAGTAACAATTTTCATTTGATTACTGATTCCCAGACACACTAACAAAAAATAAAAAGAAAGAAAATAGACCGTAGATTATTCATGCTGACAATGTTTGTATGAGTGTATCTGTATAGTGTGATGTTACTCGCATTGTGTATGTGTGAGTTGTGTATTCTATGTAATATATCAATATATAATTTTAGTGTGTTTTCTTTCACTTTACAGGATTTCACTGCCACAAACACACAAACAATAAAAAGGTAGAAAAGCACAAAGGAAGAGGAAATGTCAGCAGCAATATACTAATGTATGATGCTGAACATGATGGAAATGGCTGGTTGAGATGTTTTGATAAAGCATGTTTATCTGCTAAATGAGGAGGTCAAACTTTGGCCTGAAGCAGCAAAGTTTCAGAGGAGGTTTCACAGATGTGACACAACAGTCAGTGACAGACACTCACCCGGCGTGAGTGACGGCGCCCTTGCACCTGATTGGACTGTTTAATGGACGAAGACTTGCAATTGCCTCCTTCCAGAACGGACTAGCCAGGAAAAAGACAAACTAGGTGACTATTGATGTGAAATCATCCTATATTTCTTAAGCTATATAGGATGCACAGGATGTAGCAGATAACAATAGATGAAAATCTGAGATCCGACTTTATTTTTAATCGTCATGTTTTTAAATGTATCTTCTTTTTACTGCAGTCACATAAAAAGTAACTTACAGCTCATCTCTCTCTGAACCTGTGAAAGTTTTTAATCTGATTCTCTGGTGTTTGGAAATGTTTCTCACCTTGGGTCTATCAAATTTTTCACGGTCATTATTTGCCTTCTGCGCCTTCTCGGCTAGTTTCTTCTGCATCCGAGGACCTCTTCCGAAGAAGATGTAGTTGACGAAGGCATATTCCAGCAGAGCCAGGAAGACGAACACGAAGCAGCCCATCAGGTACATGTCTATAGCTTTGACGTAGGGGATCTTGGGCAGAGTCTCTCTTAAATGGGTGTTGATGGTTGTCATGGTCAGGACAGTAGTGATCCCTGGAGGAAAACAGAGGAAAAACACTATGTTGACTAGATTTTTCAGGGAGATTTTCTTCTTTTTGATCATCACATTTAACATCACACTACTAATGTCAGTAAAACTGCTTGTTTTATTTCTTTTGTGGCCTTTTTTAAGTGTTTCATGCATGAATTATGTTCTTTGTCTTATTACTGATGTGCCCTTGTTTGGGTAAAAGTGTCTAAATGTCTTCACTAAAAAATTAAAGAATAACCTAGTTAAAGATACTGTGATGTCTGGATTGCCTCCATTTTGAAAAAATTTCCACACATTTGAATCCTTTTACGCTAAGTAGTGCCGCCACTTAGCTTCATTGCTAACTTGCCCAAAGGGGAAACTAAAATGGAAAAAATCCCCTGTGGTCCAAAAAGCATTTTCTCCATACACCACCACTCTAAAAAAAGACGTGTGTAAAACACCTCGAACTGCAAACAAGGTCAATTGTTTTAATTATTAATTCTTTGTATTATGAATTTTTAAACCATGAAGGTTTTATAGTTGCAAAACTTTTCCAAGGGCCTAGAAAAGATGTGTGTGATGTCATCCTAATGTTAAACCTAATGGCAGAGTGGGAACAGAAGCCAAGAAGAGAAACTCTAATTCGCAGTGGAAACCAACACAACACGCTGAATAAAGTAATAATGGCAGTGTTGACTGATATCAAAACTGTGTGATTAAAAAAAGTGAACATCAGCTGATTCAGTGTGAACTGAAATTATTAACTAACCGGTCAGTGAGTCAACTTATAGGACATGCTTCTGCCTTTATGTGAATAAAAGCTACAGAAAAATCTCTTAATGTTTATTTAATAATCACCTTTAATTAAAAACCCATTAGTGAGGCATTACTAGGAGTAAAATTAAGTCTTTCTCATAGTAATGCTATTAACTCTGTAAGAAAGAGCAGTGCACTTTTCTGTTGAAGTCAAACTATAAGTAATTTTAATCATCACACCTGAAGAGATCAGTCAAAAAAATGCCAAAAAACAATAAAAAAAAAGCTTTTTGTTCTTGGCAAGTTTGCATGTATTCAGCTTGGATAAGCAGAAAATGCTTCTCTATATGGTTTACAGCTCATGTAGCATACGAGCGCACAGACTCAGCAAATAAACCAACACAATAAACAGCAGTATAGTAATTCTCTTCATAATGTGCACCATCAACAATAAATGTGTCTGTGTTGTTTTTGTGTCTCCTCGATGGCTCACCATCGTGGACGATGTGTCTATTTCTGTCTACTCAGGCTTACATAATTAAAATAAAAACGTTGCTCTGTACAGTACTGTATGTGTGGGGGTGTTAAGAGCACTGTGGGTTTATGGCATCGATTTCTGCAGAACAAAGGGGAAGAGCAAGAATCTAAACTCTCTCAGAGCTCACAGGAGAGGGTTACTCAACAAATCCCTGAAATATTTTCAGTGCAGCACTGCAGAGTTTTGTGTTGTCTTTGATGGTACATCAGTAAAAAATACAGGGGGAGATGAAGCAATGAGAACCATAGAAGACGTCTCGTGAATGTTTTCTGACTGTTTGATAAGCCCCTCCCTGAAAAACTGTCCAATCATCAGCCTTAACAACCATAAGCAGGTCGTGCTGAAACGATATGAATAAAGTAATGGTCTACACGTTTTCTTATCACCACTTTAATACTAATTAGCACAACACTGCAATCCAATACGATACCATCAAACGTCAAACTGGAAACATTTAAAAAATCTGAATTTTCAGCAGACTCTTGAAGCTAACATTACCGTAATTAGCACATTAGCTACAGCTGGTAAAATATTCCAATATTCCCAATTTTTTAGTTGCAAAAGAGAAAAAAGAAGCCTGTCTTTGTCTATCCGTTTCTAATGGAGGATACACTGTCAAAATATTAGAATTTGATGATAAATTGACCACGAATGTGTAGCAAACTGTCGCCTGATATTCTCGAGTGAGATTCCAAGTAAATACAGCCTATGATCTCTTGATACTCCACTTAAACATCTTTTCCCACAGCTTTTAAGGTCTGAGAGATGCTCCTGCAAATGTAGTTCTCCTCATACGACAGTAATGGCAGAGTGAATGGAAACCTAGACTAGAATCCCCACATAGGCAGTGATTGAATTTGGATGGTACAGTTAAGTGTAAATGCTTTTTAACCGCATTGATCTCCTCAGTGTGGAGTCATTTCACTGTCTCATTACCTGAACAGGTCCAACCCTGCAAAGATGTTTACAAATCCAGCTGATCAGCAGGTCCTTTAAAGTAAACTGTCTTTATATTCAAATCACACAACTTAGATTTGATGAATTCTGCAGTAACGTGCTTCTTCTTTTGAGGATTTCCATTAAGGTAAACAAATAGCAAAAATCAGTGCCGTTAAGGAGGGCAGGGTGTTTTCCAGTGATAAGCCTCATATGTGTTTCAATCCCAGAGGACAGTGGAAAGAGTGAGTCTTAGATCCAGTTCAGTCTCCTGTTACATCACAGCAGCTTTTTTCTGTCCACATGATGAATATAAGTGCAACACTCGCTCTCTTTTAGCTCCGTCTTGGTCTCCACCAACTCAAGAGGGAAATATCGTCCACTTTACTAACTAATGCTGTGCTGTTTTCACCTGCTAGTTGCTAAGCAGGTAGAGTTCAGTGAGCTTATCAAATCTTTTTAAAACTGAAAACAGCAGCATACTGGGACTTTAAATGGTGGCTGCAGACTGGGTTGTTAGTTTTTTATCTAGTAATTTTTCTTTCACATTGCACACAGCTGTTCGATCCATCTATAATGCAGAAATATTTAAATGTAAAGCTTCATTTCCAACACGAACCTGCTTTGACATATGGTGAGTGTTTTCAAATCTGGAGTCAAATAATGATATGTTAAAGTTAAACGATGAACCCCAGAGGGTTTTAGAAACATCAATAGATTTAAATCCATGTCCTCTGCTGCCAACAACACTGAACATATCATCCTCTTAGGTCACAGTACAATAATAAATTACATGAACTTGACATGATCTCCCAACAAACCCTCCATCTACAGCACAGCAAAGGAAGAAGAGAGGCCATCAATCATAAATGTATCTCACATGACAGCAGTCACATTTTCACTGCTGTGCTCTTTAGTCTTCCATTCAGAACATCATCATTACCTCACACTCATATGCCATCTCTTTCTTTTACTTCCGTCTCATTTTTCTAATCCGTCCACTACCATCTGTGAGAGCGGGATGGTGAATAACGATGTTAAAGTATTGAAAAATAGCTGGAGTAAGTGTTCATGAAAAAGTGAAATTTACAAATCAAACTCTAAAGAGAGTCGAGGCAGAATAATTAACCTCTTGTGAGAGATTTGTTAACAGTAATCTTTCAGTGCATAGAGGGTCCATGTTTTTGTAAAATGATGTAAAATTCTGTTCATCAGTGTCTTGGTCTGTTAATCGTATTGTTTTAATTGTCTACACCTGTTTTTAATTGGTGAGGACCAGTCTGCACACTAAAGATAGCATTATCTGGAACATTTGAATGGTTATTTTCTTTCTGCATGATCAATAAAAACACAGTATAAAGGCCCAAACTTGAAAATATATAAAGTACTAAACTTCAGGTGAAACTACAGAGATTAAGGTCAACCTACTGCACGGGTCACATCATACCTAATGCAACTCTGGCAGCTGAGGCGTCATAATTTATCCAGAACGACACCCAGGACAGGATGGTGATGAGGATGGAGGGCATGTATGTCTGCAGGATGAAGTATCCAATGTTTCGCTTCAGCTTGAAGCTCAGAGACAGTCGAGGGTAGGCACCTGCAGGAGAACACAGCAAAGAAGAAAAAGCCCTCTTTAATTCAAGAGGAGCAAGGGGATGTCTAGTCTTTTTTGTTTTAGTTCCTATGGCAATGTCCTCATAAACCAGTTTCATCACCATGGAAACAAGCAAGCATGGCTCAAATTGCAAATCGTCTTATGAAACTTAGCCTTGAGATTATGTGTGTTCGGATGCTGCAGTTTAGAGCAAAATGTTAAACTTCTGCCACACACACTGTAGTTTTAAGAGTAAAATTCAGACACTTAAAAAACACTTTCAAGACATCTACAGCAAACATTTCCATAAATTCAAACCCTTTATTACCACATTTAAATTGCTACCATTAATGCATTTGCAAAAAACACAATTCACAGACTGTTCTGCATGAATACAGAGTTGTATGCACTTAAATTTGTTCATTGTGTTGTTTTCTTGTGCCTCTTGCTAAACCTTCCTTCTCCTGTGCCAAAAATTAACATCTTAGCTATTTGCCACATCACATCAGTCCAGCCAGCAGCCATCAGCCTCTTTTCTCCTCTTGTCCACCTACTTTCCCTCTGCCCACCTCAGCCTCATCATCCCATAACTACATTCAAATAAACTCACTATTACCACTCAGCTACTGGTTCTGTGTCTGCTTTTGTGTCCAGCTAATAACCTCAATGCTACTAAAAAAAGCCCTTCATTGAAAGTATGTTTTAAAGAGGAACTTAAAGGAGATCAGTGGGGCATCTGACCTGATTTCCACAGGTAGATCAGTCCAGAGACTCAGGGCCCTGACTGAGTTTCTGAGGGTTAAACTGAAATAAGGGCATGAGACTGAACTTGGAAACTGGTGCAGTTTTAGAAAAGTGTCTCATGTATTAACTACAGCAGACTCACCTGTGGAAAAGACCACGTTCCTGGAAACCAGTTTGTAGTCGACTATGGAGAACTGAGGGAGCTCGATCCGTGTCACCCCAGTCACAGCAGTGTCGCCTCCTTTCCAGTAAAACTCTATATCATCTGTCGTGTAACCATCTGCAGACAGGGACACAGTGAACAAGGCAAGGTGTGTAAAAGAGTACCTATAAGTGGAGCCATGTCATTTTTGTTTCAGGGCTAAAATTAAAAAGATATTTTTATTTGCTTAAGTGAAATCTGGAGGTCTGATAGCTCCAGTTGATTTGCAGTTAGTCCTGTAAATCATACAGACTCGGCTGGCTATAAGTGCTGATTGCATGAGATGTAAATCTTCATGGAGATGTGTGTCACTGCAGGCAGACAAACTGATACCACATGCATGAGATCCATAACTTTGAACAGTTTCAGCAAAGATAGCCAAATATGTCTTTAAAATTGATGATTCAGTATTAACTGTTAAAGTGCTTTACTACTGAAATCACTGGATTCAACCATTCTGGATGGTCACAGAAAAACTCCAACTGCAGAGGGTGAAACCAGCAATCTCAATGAGATACGACAGCTTATTAAACTGAAAGCAGTTCAGCAGACTGTGCAGTTTCTGTCACCACGAGATGATGAGTGTGAGAACTTTTTTTACGGCAATCACAGTGCCGTTCATATTTTTTAAAGGATGAAAAAATTCAGCTGTCCACTGTATTTCTTTACTAAGCACAAGATGTTGGACTTAAACTTACAACTCTCGATTTCCAGCGTGCAGTTCTGCTCATCCAACGGATACCTCCTCAGATCCATCATGCAGGCTGCTGTCGTCGTGATTCTGATTCAAAACAAAACCCAAAAGACAGGTTAACATGAACTGGGTGACCTTGCTGAATGATGTAAAGCAATGTGTCGAATAAAGGATGATACAACTGGAGATTCATAGAGATGTTTTCCCTTATAGCCTCTGCAGAGAAACGATTAAACTAATTCCAACAAATCAAATCGTTACAGCAACACATAAACATCTCAGCAATGCAGTGACATTCATTGTTATTTGTTAAAAAGTCAGACTCCTTGTCAATTACTGCTAATGGCACTTCCAGGCTTTTTGGAACTTCAGTGTTTTACTCAGAATCCAATTTTGATCTGTAGTCCAAATAAGCATATGGGACAAGTTTTGCGATATGAGCTAATGTGAGACCGGCTGTATTAGGATAAAGCTGTTAGAAATGCAGCTTAAATGGCATCAACAAAACAAATAAAACACTTAGCCACTTCATGCCTCTTGGGCAGATTGGATAGCTATGTGAAAACATAAAAGCCAAGAATAAATGCAAACAATAAACATTAGAGATGGATTGCTAGTCTGTTGTAAAAACTTTCAATAGAGGAAGTGTGAGTTGTTAAAAAAATGTATTAATACATCAGTCCTAAACGATATGTGGAATATGAAAGGTTGCATAGTTTTTAGGTTTATAGGTATCTGAACAAAACATTAATTTTCAATGCAAGAATGAAAGCCTTGGCAAGCATGAACTTTTTTATATTCCTGCAGCACTAATTCCATCAGTTCAACAACAGATTCATGTTTTTCTGAACATTCAGTCACATAAATCCTGTTTAACAGCAATAACATCCTGATCAATGTTAGTGTCAACAAAACGTAACGCTTAATGACATTTTTCCACATTAAAAGCCTATATATAAATGGGTGGCTGGAGGACTTTAAATGTGGAAATTCTAGAGAAAGTGTTTACTCTCATTAATGGTGACTTTAATTCAAAGTCCCTGATGTTTCCTACAAAAATGAGGGGAAGCTGCTTTTTGTTTTTATAGTTGTTAACTGTGGAATATTTCCCTCTTAGACCAGCAGGTACTTCTATAATCTTTACTGTTGGTATTTTTGGAATTGTTGTGAATATTTTATCATATTGTTTTTGTTTTTCAGCCTGACATTGTTTAAATCCTGCTTTGTAAAGCACTTTTGACTCCATCTTTTCATGAAAAAGTGCAGAGATAAATTATTCTGACTGTATCAAGGAAGCAGGTAAGTTTCAAAGGAGGCTTTGACTTTGCGATCATCCTGGCGATCAGTCAATGCATGGAGGAAAAATAGAGCTACTATTTGAGAATTTATGATAAGAACAGTGCTCACCTGAGGCCATAGAGAACAGTGCCATCCGGGTGCAGTCGAATCATACGGTTCTTAACAGTGACGCCGTGAACAAAGGACTTCTTGTCATTGAGGAAGTAGGTATCTGGGACCCAGAGCTGGTCTGCTACTCTGTTGTCCAGTGTCAGGTTAAGAGGGATGCCTGCATAGGCCAGTCTCTTATCTCTCCAATACTGCTGGAAGTACATAGTCAATGTGTAATCCTGTGGGGAAATAAAAAAGCATATTGTGGATATACTGAATTATAAATACACGGAGGATACAAATGAATAAATACATTTTGTTTCAGACATTTGTACCATCTTCAGGCCAGTGTTGAAGACATTTTCTAAACTGAAGCCAGACTTGATTCAATTCAGGGCTGAACAACAGCAGCCTAAAGCTCAGGATGTTTTTGTTTTTTTTTTGTAACAAAAGTGATATTTATAGACTTGTCAAACAACTCTGATTCTCGTCAGACCACCCTGGGTAACCATATTTCAAGATCCTTTCGATAAGAAACATCGCTCAACTGTTCTGTGCACAAGACCGCTGTTTGCCTTCATAGATTTCCACTACTGCAGGCAAAACATCAACGTCAGGATTCAGCTCAGTGACTGACCACTTACACCTGCATACTACAGATACACTTAAGATAGATAGATAGATAGATTGATAGATTGATTGAATGATTTCATAACATATTACCAGTCATACATGCAATGACATGAGGTCGTTTCAATAATTTATTAGGTGTTCATTTGCAGCTGGCCCTACAAGTGGATCCATCAAAACAAAAGCTTTTCCAGGCCTTTAATGGAGCTCTTTACTAGCTCACTTGGCTTTATTCTGCTGACTAATGTTCTCTTAAATAAATAAGCAGGTCTCAGGAAATAAACAAAAACTTGGCCAGTGCTGACAATGCCTTCATTTCAATCCACCAGGCAATAACGTATTCATAATAAAGTCTTCAGAAATGCCTGGATTTCCTTTGGATATAAAAATCGATATCAGTATCTGAACAAATTATTACAATAGTTTGGTCCCTCAGCTATAAAATGTTGATCTCATTTTGACAAAATAAAACATTCTATTATTTCTGTTGATTTTCTCATCACACTAAACACAACACAACACACACTGGTGAACAGGGGCAACTGCTTCATGCATTGCTGACAAACTAAAGGCTTGTTTTATGTTTGGAATAAATTACACTGTGTGATCCAACTGACAGTGTTATATTATATAATATTGATCCTATGAATAATTCAGAGTGTGTATGTACAATCAGAAGAGGTATTTATTCTCTTTGCCTATGTTAGAAAGTTACTCTAGTCACATAAACTGTGTGGGCTTCCCTTCTTTTAATGACTTTTTTATTATTTTGAGTATTTTGCCAGTTAAAAAAATGTAATTAATGTTCCTCCTGACTACATTTCTCCTGCTGTATCTAAAAAGAAGGTAAGAAATGTTTTTTAAATTAGATTTTCAGAGTAGGTTTAGGTTCTGTTGTAGACAATGTGATACTGTATGTTTCCAGAAAATTTTTGGCTGGAGACATGACTGTTTTATTTTTCAAGTCACT
>JAPZDT010000020.1:22532118-22543337 GCA_029814675.1 Acanthurus coeruleus | reverse complement strand
ACAAGGACTTTGTTTTGTTCTTTAGGACTCATAATTTTGGCGGATTTTCTACTGGGCCTTCTGTTGTTTTTAGCCCTTTTGATAATAAATGAGTCCCAGCATTGACGAGTTGTAACTTTGTCTCCTCACAGGGATCCAGCTGAGACCTTACCAGCTGGATGGTGTGCAGTGGTTAACTGAGTGCCTGAAGAACCAACAGGGATGTATTTTAGGAGATGAGATGGGTTTGGGAAAAACCTGTCAGGTGAGAAATCTGTCAGTCTTTTCTAATAACTAATTATAGTTTTGCATGTCTGTAAGTTTTTTAAAGGTGCATTATGTATGCCAAGTACATCTAAAAATCATGTCGCAAACTGCTTTTCCTTTTGTAAGGAGCCCAGTCCTGTTTTGTTTTCTTTTATTTATAGGCCTGTAAAGAAGTTGCATAGTGCACTTTTAAAACACATGTTGATAACTGGCCATTTTGGCTCATATATATTGATACTTTATGAAAATGCTTGTGTGTCAATTTTTTTACCAGCCTTCTCTAGTTATATTGAGGAGATGATATGTCAGGAATGAAAATTAAAATATAACTAAATGTATTAAGGAAATGGAAGTGAGATTTTGTTATCAACACCTGAACTTCTCCTGCTGTAATCGTCCAAAATATGCATGGTGAAATGGGATTTAACTCTCTGTTCTGATTCATATTATTAAATATAATTACACTATTTTAGAGCTGAAATGAGCCTATTCATGTTTGCCTACTGACATACTGGCACACTTGATGGAGTTGGAAATAACCTCTCAGAATGATGAGACTGAACAAGAAACTTTGGCCTTATTTTTAAATAGGTTTATACACCAGTAACAAACCTTTAAGCAAATGATGTGCTGTATAAGGTGTCAGGACTACAAATAAGAGATCCAGCAGAAAGAAGCCAGGAATTCATCATCATCATAATTTGTTCCTTCAGACAATCTGTCTGCTGGTGTACGTGTCAGGAGCTCTTGGGAAGAAAGGTCCGTTCTTGGTGCTGAGCCCTCTCTCCGTCATGGAGAACTGGAGAAGGGAGTTAGAAAGGTACAGACACACTCATATATGAATCTACATCCATTTTCTCTAAAGTTCTACTAAGAAGTTACATGTTTAAAGCCCTAAATTTGTGTTTTACTTGGTTGCAGCTTCGCACCCTCCCTGACTGTGCTGTGTTATAAGGGAGACAAAGAGAGACGGACTGAGCTTCAGAGGGAAACAGACACACAGGACTTTCATGTCCTGCTCACTACATATGAGGTCTGTGGCAATTCTGTGAGAACAAATGGCCTAAAGTTTAATTCATGTTGAAGCTGACATGTTTTTTTTAACTTTCATTTACAGCTCTGTCTCAAAGATGCTTCTTTCTTAAAACGGTGAGATTCTGAGAAGAAGTTATCCCAACAAATAAAAATGATATACAAAGCTATAGTTAACATGCATTATTTCACTGTTTCCATGTAATTAAATCAGTATTTCTTCACTCTGCTTCACAGGTGGAAGTGGAACATGCTCGTGGTTGATGAAGCTCACAGGCTTAAGAATCAAAATTCACTATTGCACAAAACCTTGACACAGGTGCTAAGCTGCACCTGGTTTGAGTTTTTTGAGTTTTTGTTTCTTCATCTCCTACCATATTATAGATGTTTTTTAACTTTCCTCTGTCTGTGTCTTGTGTAGTTCTCAGCTGGCTTCAGAGTCTTGCTGACAGGGACGCCCATCCAGAACAACCTGCAGGAGCTCTACTCCCTGCTGAGCTTCATTCAGCCCGACATCTTTACAGCTGATGAGGCAGATGACTTTGTCAACTCTTACTCCAATGTACAGAGTCAACCTGCTCTTGGTATGACAGACATTATTATTGTTGCTGTCTATGTTAATAAAATCTAATGTGTGTATTTGGTGCACTGTATTTGTTAAGCAAAAAGGCCCTTGCAACTCTTCAGTAAATGAACACTTGTATACTGTTTCCCTCATGCTGTGGATCTGTGTCCAGCTGCTGAGCTGCAGAGTGTCCTGGAGCCCTTCCTGCTTCGCAGAGTCAAGTCAGAAGTGGCTGTTGATTTGCCGAAGAAGACGGAGCTGGTGATGTACCACGGCATATCAGCACTACAGAAAAAATACTACAAAGCCCTTCTGATGAAGGATCTGGGTGAGAACTCTGCACTGTGGTGTTCAGCCTGACTGTTAATGGATTTTTGACCCTCTCAGTGCCACTTTTGATTATTGAAACACAAAATTCATAGGCTGAATAGCATCACAATAGATAATAGATAAGACTAGAAATACAGTGACGGTTAAGACAGGAATGCTCAATGATTTATTGATTATAGGACTCTTCTAGATAAGACAGCGTCTCCTCTCTGCCTGTTAGTGATATCAAAGGGAATGCTGAGGAATAGCAGGTTAACAAGGGGGGATAGCATCCCTCCTTTTCCTCCCTCATATGTCTTTCTGCCACATGCAGTACAAACAGTAAGCTAATAACAGTCAATATGGAGGTTTTGTGAAATTATCAGTGTAGCTCTAATATGGTGAATTATTGTAAACTTGAGCAGAATGCTCAGGTTGTAGTGTTGTGTTGTTGTGGTGTAAATAATCATAGACTCGCTCGAATCTCGTGCATTTGTTTTCAGAGGCTTTTGGAAATGAGCAGGGCAACAAGAACCGGCTTCTCAACATCTTGATGAACCTGAGAAAGTGTGTTGATCATCCATACCTGTTTGATGGTGAGATAAATTATCAAATGCTGAAAAAGACTGATCTTAGTATTTATAAACTGAATTATAGAGGCATTTATCTTAATTAAATGTTGTTTTTTGTGCAGGAGTGGAACCAGAGCCTTTTGAGATGGGAGAGCATCTCATTGAAGCCAGTGGGAAACTTTGCCTTCTAGACAGCATGTTGACTTACCTCCACAAAGGGTTAGTCAGTATACTTGTAATGGGGCTCCACCTAGTGGCCACCAAGGCTCACTTTCACTGTTGCTTCATCATTGTAGCGCCTTTTTTTTTTTTTTTTAAATGACACTTATTCCTCCATTAAAAGTGCCTTGCTGTGTTTCTCTCTCCATGTTTGTGGTAAAGGGGCCATCGGGTCCTGCTGTTCTCTCAGATGACGAGGATGCTTGACATTCTGCAGGATTACATGGAGTACAGAGGTGAACAGAGAGATTCTCTGGCCTTGAAACAATTGTGACCCGTACTCTCATGAACTCTGACTGTCTTATGTTTCAGTGACTTTTAGAACATTTCAGTCAGTTTTACAATTTTACCTTTAATGAAAAACAGAATAACTGCATGTTTTTGAATTTTTCTTTACAAATAAGTGCTGAATGGAGCTTTTCTGTTCAGGTTATAGCTATGAACGCCTGGATGGGTCCATTCGGGGGGAGGAACGAAATCTAGCAGTGAAAAACTTCAGCAGCAAAGACATCTTTGTGTTTCTGCTCAGCACAAAAGCAGGTGACTGAAACCCTAAACTCTGAACAGGAAGGCTTCTGTGTCTTTGTCATGAGTTGGATTAAACTGAAGATAAACAGGTATCAAATATGTTTATATTGTGCTTTTAAAGAATTAGGAATGCAGAATATTGGAAACAGTGTTTTTACTATTTGTATTATTGTTGACTGTATTTATTTAGACTTAATTTATTGTGAGTTTTCTTAAAAATCAGTTTTCTTGAATATTGTAGTCTCTTTTGTCACATAAATTACTCATAGACACTGAGTAGCTGTTGTAAGGAAAGTAAAAATAATACTTAAAGATGTTCTAAATATTAATTGCGGCCTCTAAAAAGCCTTGCAACAAGTGTTTAGATAAAGTAACTTGGTATAAACTAACAGTGACTAAGTTGCACTCACAAGCTTTCCTGCACATCTAAATCTACAGCATGTTAATGCAAGTAGCTGAGAGAGGAAAGGGGACTGATGCCACAGAGATAAGAGCTGTGGCAGGATGACACACTTGGTTAAAGGAGGCCATTGACTTCTACCACATTTTCTGCATAATGTGAAACTCAGCCGTGAAACACCCTAATTTCCTGCCACACATTGTCTCTCTGTGTTTTATTGTTGTAGCTATACGAGTAAATAAGAATGTAAATAATAACTGTACAGATTATGTGTGTGTTGTTTTCAGGCTTTGTGCTTTGTGCGCCTCCTAACAAGCTGTCTTTGCAGGGGGAGTGGGCTTGAACCTTACAGCCGCTGACACGGTCATTTTCATGGACAGTGACTTCAACCCTCAAAATGACCTGCAGGCGGCTGCACGCTGCCATCGGATTGGTCAGAACAGGTGACATATATGAATATTTATTCTAACCAGGCTACATAGTAGTATTGCAATCTCATCTGTATTTAAGATCTGGAGTAATCCACCAATTTAGCAGCACATTTCTAGAACATTAGTGAACTCACTATAGGAAATCTGTCTCTCACAAACAATATAGAAGTGCTATGCCAAGTAGATGGAGAACTTCTTTAGACTTTGATTGTCTGTGACTTGTCCCAGGCCTGTGAAAGTGGTCCGCCTACTGGCACGAGACACTGTGGAGGAAATCATGTACTCCCGCGCTGTGTCCAAGCTGCACCTCACCAACACAGTTATTGAAGAAGGACGCTTCTCTCTGCTGGATCAAGCTCAGTCAGCAGCTGCAGGGCTGCAGGTTTGTGAACTCACGCTAAAGCATCTCTGATCTCTGAATCCTGCCAGTTGTCTTTGTTTTCACTGTTTCTGGTCACTCCTCATGTTTCATTTCCCCCTGCAGCTAAGTGACATCTTGAAGTTTGGGGTAGATAAGCTTTTGTCATCAGAGGAGAGCTCTGTACAGGATGTGAAACTGGAGAAGATCTTGGGTCCATCACGTGACGGTCAGTGGGTGGATGATGAAGACTTGACCTCATTAAGAGAGGAGGGAGAAGAGGAAGAGAGCAGCTCTGCATCCAGTGGGCAGAGTATGTTTTTTGTTTTAAACATGTTGTAAATATATCAGCTTTACTTTAGTTTTCAACATGCAAACTTGACCAAACATCAAAATACACCCCAGATTTTACTGTCAAGATTCATATCTTTGTCTCCAAATATAAGCAGAACTCACTCTTGTTACTCACCATCATGCTGTCCCATCCTTCAGACCACATGTACTACTTTGAGGGGAAAGACTACAGTAAGGACCCCAGCTCTGAGGACCAGACAAGCTTTGACCGTTTGCTGCAGGAGCAGCTGGATGAGTTTCAGAGAGCTGCAGGAGAGGGACGAGCTCTGCGACACAAAGCTGGAGTAAGATTGCATCTCTTTCACTTCCAGCTGATGGGAACCTGTTTTTATTTTGTTTTATAATTTGACAAGATTGAATTTATTTGTTAAAAGCCAGGGTGCTTTTAGGGCTGTAGGTTAGTTACAGTCTGAGAACAGATCTTTAAATCATTCAAAACATATGTGCACACAGTTTAATGTGCACATTGTACATTGTATGTAGGGCACTTTTGTTTTTTCAAATCTGTAACAGATTTTATCTAACTGATCTCAGCCTCCAAACCTATAGACACTGGCCTTTGATATAGGACACAATGGTTGAGTAAATGCCACTGAATTAGGTCACACCTCATACCCATAGTTTGGTTCCATTGGTAGACACTTCAGTGCATTGTTTCATTTTTGTTCTGGTGTGTTTATGGTTCACTTTCTTGTTAAATGTGGGTATGTTATGCAAACAAGTGTGCAAGGGACCATAACTTTATTCATTTAACATAACTTTGCAAACAAAGAACTTAGACTTCTGTCCACACTTGACAAGTAAGAACTACCACAAAACAGTCACTGTCTCGTAATTGCCATTATGGTGAATGTACATATTTAACTGTATGGCTAACTGTGTTTTTTTTTTAAATGTATGCTCCCAGGTTTAACTATCTGTTGCTCTTGGGGTTCCAACAAGGAAGAGGAAACCTCTGACTGAGGCTGAGCTGGAGCTAAGACGCCAGAAACGGGAGGAAGCTGCAGCCAAGCGAGCCAAACTTCAGGAAGACATGAAGAAGAAGCAACTAGAGCAGAAATACAAGAAAAAGTAAGGATTTGTCAATCAGTTCATTTTTTTAAAAAAACACTTACCAACTTCACATTTTACAGGCTAGCTTTGGTATTATTTTACCTGGAGCTTTTGTTGTTTATGTGCCACTGATAGACTCAGGTTGTTAAAAGTGTCAATAGAAAGGATTCCTGTTGAGACAGACCTTCTTTTTTGAAGAATAAGATCCTTTTTGTTCAACCAGAAACAGCCGCTGTATCACTCTTGCCAAAGCCACCAGACACCATTTACAGAAACAACCACTTTATTATAGTAATCCTCAACAGAAACAAAATAAAACTCATCAGTTTTGTATATTCTACTGTTCCAAACAATCACTAATGCTGGATTGGTTGAAATAAAACCTTATTTCATTGAGTTAGATGTAAGAATATATGAAGACCAGCAAGAATGTGGATTCATCTGAATTAGAGAGCATGAATATTGTCCTGTCTAAGTCAGGACATAAGAGTTTAGTTCAACCAAAAGGGAGTTTGTGATTGTTTTGCTAGTTTATTTGTGTCTGTGGTGTTTAAATGAAGTCTGTTTTAAGAGGATAAAATTACTGTTTCTGTGAATGGAGTCTGGTGGCTTTGATGAGAGAGAGACATAGCAGCTGTTTCTGGTTAAACAAAAAGGATCTTACTTTATCTCTAAAGGGATTCTTTCTTTCATGCTGTCGCTCTCTTAAAACAGTCTGAGCCTGTCAATGGCCAGAACAGACACTTAAATCTGGCATACCTTAGCAAGCAAAATTGCCCTGAAGGATCACATTGCAGCTGATTTTACACTGTCGCACAGTACTGCAACAGTTTCAAAACTGGTTGTTCACATTCGCCACTTAGACACAAGATTGAGTAGACCCTTCATAAAAGGTGTGTTGTCTTCATGCAGGATGGCATGGTGGGAATCGTGCGGCTACAGATCACGTTGCCTGCCATCTGCAGACAGTGAAGAAGATGAAGAAGAGGAGGATGACATTAGCATATCCTCCACTGACTCTGACAGCACGGCCATCAACTACATTCTGGGGGATGTTACTCATCCTCACGCCGCTCAGGGAAACGCCATCATTGTTCACTGCGTTGGTAAGAAACTGTATTCCCTTGATGCTAACATGGCAGCAAATCATAAAATACGATATTGTGATAAGGAGAAAAATGGTCCCCCCCTCAGCACTTCTTCTACATTTGACTCTGTGTAGATGACTCAGGCCGTTGGGGCAGGGGAGGCTTGTTTACAGCTCTGGAGGTAAGATCAGACGAACCAAGAAAGCAGTATGAGTTAGCAGGCAAGATGAAAGGTAAGATTAACTGTGCTTACAAAGAAAATAGTTACTCATCCATTACACATTTTAATCTATACAGTCTAGTTGAGAATAAAGCCCCATATAGTGTGACAATATTATTTCTTTCAGATTTGGACCTTGGAAATGTGCTGCTCTTCCCCATAGATGACAAACAGTCCAGATTAGATGGCCAGGATCAAGTAGGTTCAGTTAAAATGAAAAACACGCGTTGCACAGAGATGCTCTGCTTTCTGGAAATGCACGCTCGTTCCACTGTATGTGCAGATGTTTTGCAGTAGTAGTGATAGGCAGTGTGATAGTTTGGGTGTGGGTTTATGTGTGGTGACAGAATTGTGAAGTTGTGGCAGAGTGGCAACCGATAAGATTGCAACAGTGATAATATGTCTTCACCTGATACATCCACTTCCTGTCACCCCAGTTGGCCCTGATAGTTGCACAGCAAAGAGACAAAGCCAACAACTTGTCTGGGATCTTTCTAACAGCTCTGGACGAAGGTCTGAAGAAAATTTACACCGCAGCCAAAAGAAACAAGGGTCAGTCAAACACTATTTATTTAAGTTATTTCCAAAAAAGAAGCATAATTGTTTTCAATGTAGTCTGTTTACAGAGAACTTGTAAAAATCATGTTCAGATAATTAATCAAAAATTGTGTCTAGTTTTTAAATCTGACCACCATTCCCTTTAGAGTTGTCTCCTTGTGCAGAGTGCACCACTCCCAGCTTTCCTGACACGCTCCTTTGGTTCTTGGAAGTCTTGTTCTGTAAGAACACCAAGCATCATCTACAGTTCTTCGATCTCCCCCACATTTCCAAGATGGCAACCCTTCAGCTTTGACTTAATCTTAGGGAGTAGAACAACATTATTGGTTCAGAATTCAGCAAATTTTAGCAAGACGGTGTGAGTGGGGACAGGTAACCGAAACTCGCTCTTAGAGAGCAAGGGGTCAGGTTGGAGAACCGAGTTGCCATCTGCTACACTTAAAGTCATTTGCACAAAATGTTCCCCTCAGAACGTCACAGTTGTACTTAGCTTTAACAGTCTGACTCTGAAGGAATCACAGTGTACAACCCTGGGATTGTCAGTGAAAACAACCAGCATGCTCTCTTGCCTTCTTCAGTCTTGGACACTGTCGCCTCTTCTACTGTATAGACTGCTGTTTTGGTCTGTGGGTCATAGCCACAAACACACCTCTCAAAACTGGTGATGATCCTCAACATTAAGTTTGGATCATCCTGGGCCTGTTGATGGAGATCTATGCTGCTCTGATTCAGTACTGTGTCTCTGCAGGAGTCAGGAAATCGCAAACATACATGTACCAGTGGTAGATGCATGTAACTCAGATACTGGTGATGATTAATTGATGTACCTTAAAACATTCTCTCTTAAAAGCACCTGCTACATGCTCATAACTGTGCAGCACTCTGTTTGTTTGCAACAGAAAAGTCTCTGAACTTTTTGCACTTTGTAGTTTATTATTTACAATGTGGAGTTTCATGTGACTCTCCTTTCTCAAGAATCGCTAACCCCACCTTTAAGACTATGTAAGGACAGAGAGAAAGGAGAGGCATAATGTGTGTGTGGTTATTGTTAGACTTGACTGACAAGATATGCAGGACATGCTGTGTTTTGTCTTCCCTGTGTTATGTGAGTGCACAGACAAATTCTTGTAAACAATTACCAGAACAATACATGAAAAGAACTGGATTTACCCCAGGTTACTCTGCCCAGTAGTAAAACTGATAAGAACCTCTGGAGGTAAAACAGAAATCCACCTTTGGTTTTTGTTCACCTCGCATGATTCATGTCGGTCATGTAAGCTTCAAAAATTTTCTTTAACACAAGTCACAGTTGCCCCTCCTTCAGTTCTGCTCGAGTAGATAGTAAACATAGGAAATGATGCAGTCATACTAACCCTCACTGACATTTTCTCTGAACTGCGTGTTTTCCCCACTAAGTGAGTGTACACCTCCCTCGCATTGGACACTCCACCAAAGGCTTCAACTGGTACGGCACAGAGAGACTCATAAGGAAACACCTGGCTTCCAGAGGCATCCCCACATTCATGTATCTTTAAATATTCCAGCAGATAAAGTCTAAAATCTGATATTTCTTTAAACATCTGCTCCTGTGAAAGGTCAGAGTATGTTCCCTTAACCTGACTGACAGATACTATCACAGCAGAGCCACAAAGAGCAGAGTGCCACCTCAGGCATCCACCTCTGCTACATCCACATCCTCTTTCCCTCAGCCACAGCTGCAAAGCTCAAACAGATCGTCTGATGAGACAGAAGCAGAAAGCCCCGGACCCTCGGATCCTCCTCAGAGCCCTGGGCCCTTAGAGCTCCCCAGTTTCATGAGCGGAGTCCGTGTGTTTTTCTACAATCTGCCTGCATCAGAGAGGAAGAGGCTGGCACGCTACCTTATCACATATCCTTTCACACTTGGCGTCTTTATCAGTGTTGTGCTGTTAAACTACAATTATCCCTTTTTTTTTCTTATACATTATTTATGGTATACAGTTCATGTCAGAGCATGTGTTTTTCAGACATCTTGTTGACATGTGGTATGTGAGTAAATGCATTTGATGATTAAAAAAACACATTTCATGCTGCACTGCAGTCATTACATTCATTAAAAATTAACTGAGGATAAAAACAAATTAAAGCCCAAAGGCTTTTTTTCATTGTGGCGATGAATCATTCCGTTATTACCAAGCAAACAGTCATTACCACCTGCAAAGGGTGCAAAGGGTTAAAAACCGGTACAGTGAAATACAGATGGTTTTGATAAAAGTGTGTAAAAATGTCAACCCTCCTTAGCTGCAGTGCACTTATGATGGTGATGAGGAGGAGATCATGAGTCCAGAGGTCACCCACATAGTTGCAGAAGTGGAGAACAGCATTCACACACAGGTAAATGTTACACTAAAGCTTACTGGCAAAATCAGACTTTGACTTACAGCAGAACTCCCCCTAATAAACATGTTTTTTTCAGGGTGGATCAGCTTATGTGTTAAAGGAAGTTTAAACTATAATAGATTTATAGGCTGTCATATCTTTTATCTAAAAACAGGGGCTGAGGATAAGAAAACATCATGAATTAACAGCCTGACAGCAATATTTCATCTTTTAATTGTGTCATTTTGATTTTCTGCGAACAGGAGCTCCAGGATCTGGTGCATCAGTACACTCAGGCTGTCCCTGTGCAGAAAGACTGGCTGGAGTGCTGCTTCTCCAAACAACGCAAAGTCAACACCTCACTGTTCCTGCATCAGCTCTGACAACGAGGTGGTTTATTGTTTTTTAATCTCTTTGCTTTTAATTATACTTTTGTATGAACGTGACTGCTTGACATTGCACTGATTTGTATAATCATTTGAAAGCAAGTTGGCATATGTTGTTTTATAAGTGACCTAAGGAGTAAATAAACACCTCTTTGTCCTGCTGTGTTGGAGTTGCATTTGGACACTGGTGCTGAGTTATAGCTTGCCTATGCGGATACATCAGGGTTTGTGTAATAAATCCAGAGCAATAAATCTCTTTCTGTCTGCGTGTGTGGAGGAAGTACAGCACACACTCACACACACACGCGCGCGCGCGCGGTAGGTAAAAAGGTGGAGTCTATCAGCTGGGCGGTGCTGCTCAGCGGCGAACTACAGAGGCAATTCATCCTGAGCGTCAATATTTCATCTGTGCTGGAGAGACAACATAAAACGACAACTTCACATCAGTATTTCACTCAAGGTCGTCTAGCGATTTTTTTACTCGTTGAAGGTTTAACTTTTGACGGTAAACGTGTCGACGTGGATGAGGCTAAGTCACCTGT
>JAPZDT010000020.1:22350926-22361581 GCA_029814675.1 Acanthurus coeruleus | reverse complement strand
CTAACTAATTATGGATGGGCTGTAGTTAAAGAAAAGGCAGAGACACCAACTCAAACCTTGGACATTTTAGTTCACTTCCATATAAAAAGCACACATACTGTACAGTAAGCAGACAATTACCTGCCAGCACATTTCAACTGGTGTTTCTTCACTGACATCTTCATTTAAATAACAGTTTTCAGAGGCAAAAAAGGGCTTCGGGAGACGGACAGTTAGAAAGGAAACTGTCTTTACATCCAGTCACACTTTAGTCTCCCAGCTGACCATCTAGTATTTACAAGGATTGTATAAATAAAAGTCGTACAAACAATAAATTAGGGTGAAATCCTGTACAACCAGAATGATCAGTTCAAACTACTAAGACACAGAGCTCTCTGCTGAATGGACTGCACATTAGTTGCTAAAGTACATTGATATAAATAAAGACCCGGTAAAAAGTTGAGCTTCCTGGTATTTTTCCATCCGTCCTTTGTTCATCCAAGCAGCCTGTGACTGTCGGTTCTTGGCCTTTTATTCACAGATTTCAGAAATGCTATAATCCAAAAAGGGGCAACACAGTTTTAGTAGAGTAGGTAGTTACAACACCCTGTAATGTTTTTAACTAAACTATGACAAAGTGCACTGGATAGGATAAATAAACTGACACACAACAATACTCTCACATTCACAACTCTGATCAAAATCATGGGACAGAAAACAATACTATGATCCACAAACACAATAAAAGTACAGGCTTAAGTGGCAAAGATCGGGGTCCAAGCAGACTGCAAGCATTTGGATGCTTCTGTCTTATTATGCTGGCATGAAGTCTTTTGAAAAAATCTCTCACACACCTACTTTAAATGCCACTTTCTACCTTTTTACCCACAAAGGGGACTTATGACGGTGCCACTGGGTAGACACTCAGCCAATGACATCATATGAGCTCAACTGGAGGTATTTTTGTTTAAACTGAAAACCCAGCAGTGAAGCCCAGCAGACTTTAATACATTTTTATTATTTTTATTATTATTAAACTCCTTAAAATTGTCTCAAATTTCTTGTTGATGTTTTGATGCTCATTGGACGTTCATTAATTATTGCAAATTTTTTAATATGATCTATATGATAGAAACTGATTGTTTGTATATTAATTATTTTTAATTGATTCTGACTCAAAAATAGCATTTTGAGAAAATGAATATGTCAGTTTATACAGATGACCTGTGATCATGAAGAGATGAAAGAACTTGACTCCAGGCAAAATTTAAATTGCAAAAATGTAAACTTGATTATTACAGGACGCCACCTAAAGTCAAATAGTGTCATGCTGTAGTAGTAGGTAAAATCTTTAAGCCATCTGGCAAGTTTGGTGTTTTTAGGTCTTATGGTTCCAGCAGTTAGCAGCAGCTTGGACCCCAAACTACACAAAACCACTCGGAACAAATGTTTTACACAGAAAAGTTTGATAAATAGAGGGGCAGTGGGGGGTTTTATCAATACTGATTCTAATAACTGACTAATACACTTCACAATTATATGAACAGTATCTTTTCAGTTGATTTCATAGATGGAATCAATATTAAAATCTCAAACTAAATTCACTTCATTAGTCTGTAAATGGAAAAAGCAGCGGATCCTGGTGTTTTATACACTTGTTCTTAAGTGTTTTCTCAGGCTTGTCTTACTTAGTCAGCACAGAAAACAGCTACTCTCCAGTAAAACTTTCCTTACATTTGGACAGACTTGTAGAAAGTTCTGTTTGAATATGAAAACAATTAATACATCCCTTTTTCCCTGCTGTTAAACATAAGAATGCATTATGGTCATGACCAACGGCTTTTGCCAACCTTCATTATAATGAAATTGTGGCGCTGGCCCTGCCAAGTCATTATTAGCCTGTCAGGCTAAACCCTACCAATCAGAGGAGAATGAATCGCTCCACTAAGCTACTGATGAATCGGGGGATTTCCAATGATGGGACAAGTTTTAACAGTCTCAGTCATGTCCTGCTAGTCCTGCTCTGCTCTGAACTGTGAGAACCTTCACTATCAGGGTTTTTTTTTTTTTAGGATTTCAGTGCACTTAAACAAAAATTACATGTGGAAACAAACCATGACCCAAACTGGAAAAATGGAACCCATGTGTCTCTGCTGTAATTATAAAGTTCAAAAATGTTTTTAGCGTCTCCAATTCATAAAGACAATCTCCAAAGCCACATGGAGAACCCATTAAGCTGCCATACACACAAACATTTTGGGTTTAGCATAACACTGTAGAGTAGTGCATAACAATAAAACACAGCAATTAAAAAAAAGTTCAGTGGAAAGCATTTCTCTAACTACTGTGTCACACTGTCAGACATTCATGAGCCTCAGTTTATGCAACAGTTGGAGGCAAACTCTGAGCTTTGATTGGAGATTGAAGTGTATGAGTTTGATTACAGAACGTCCCCACATGTGTTTTATGTTACATGCTCTAGAGGGATTACCAGAGAGTGGTCTGGCTATTAATCCCCTCCACTGAGCAGTTTCACTTCCTGGGCAGCAGCGCTGCAAGTCTCTGCTTCTTCATGGGCAGGAAATGGATCTCTTGTGAGCTGACCTTCTTCAGTTTGATAGCTCTGCTCTTGGAGACCTTTTTTAGAGGGTTGCTGGGGTCGTGCTGCTCCCCCTGTGATGCCGACGGTACTCCGTAGAGCTGCTGTAGAGGTGCCCCCTGGCTGCCGTCCCGTTTGATGGAAAAGTTCTTGGTGGAGACTCCTGAAAGGCCTTTAATCTTTCCGCAGAGGATGGCAGGGATTGCGTCCTTCACTGAGACTATGACCTTGGCTGTCTGTGAGGTGCTGACTATTTCAAGGTTTCCGGCTCCGCTGAGAGATGCCTCCTGACCCCGAGAACTAGACCCTCCAGCACTGCTGTCAACAACCCACTTATGCTGCCGACTGAACTCCAGAGAAGCCAGACTGCCCAGGAGTTTGGAGTCTAAACTCCGAGTGCACTCAACCCCAAGAGACAAAGAAGTACCACTAGAATCTTGACCAGAATGAAAAGCCACTTCTCTGCCTGACTGAACACACTTTTTCCTCACTCCAGGCACTGATAGGTCAAGCACACTGTCCTGCTGTGGACTGGGGTATTCCTGTTTTAGTTCTACTGGACATGCTCTAACAGAAAGGTCCAGAGCCTGTCCTTCATCTTGAGGAAGTGAGGTTGGGGACAAGTTTTGTTGCTGGAACAATTGCATGCTTCTGCTAGAAGACAACATGGGAGAGGTAGTATCTTTTGGAGAAGTCTGAGTGCTTTTACTCACAGTGCAAACTGGTTTTGGCATGTTCCCCTTTGAGTCCTCGGTCTGAGGGACAGGAATGGGAATGGGAAGAGGGACAGGCAGTGGCACTGGCAGGGGTATGATGACAGGGTAGGGAACTAGAAGGGTGGCAGGGGGGACTAACGGTGCCAAAGGGGAGGTGTAGGGAGGTGTGAGGGGAGGAAGTGGGAAAAAGGTAGAGCCTGGGGACTGGCACGATGATGAGCTGGCCTGGGAAGGGAAGAGATCCTGCAAAATGGCTGCAAAAGCCGGGTTCTGAAGGAGAGAGAGCAGATTATCATCCTGTGTTTGTCCTGCTGACTTCTGGTCAACAGCTGGAGGTAAACCAAAAGTTAAAGGATTCTGACACAGGATGTTGCTCTGCAGCTGAGGGCAGTTAGCGGTCTGAGGAATCACAGAGGGACTCATGTGCTGGATTACCTGCTGATCCAAGACCAGGGGAAGTGAAACCGGGCTCTGGCTTGTTATCAAGTACGGTGCTGCCCCCATTTGGCCGAGCTGAGGCCCAGCTGCTCCTGCCATCTGGAGGTGAATGGGCAGCATCAGCGGGCTCTCTCCCAGGCACACTGGATGTAGTACAGTTGTGGCCACTTTAAGCGCCACGCTTCCTGGAGATTCAGCAGTGGGACTCACTACTGATGGTACAGGAGGCTCTAGGTTAGAGAGCCCTTCTTTGCTCAGCTCTGTCCCACTGCTGCCACAGGAATCAGCAGGGATGGATGGATTTACTCCATCATCCACTTTACTCTGGATTTCTCCTCCTCCCACCTCAGCGCTGCACACATCAGTCTGGGACTGTGTCACGGTTACAGACACATCATCACTACCCTCCATAGTTCAGTCTTAAGAGTCAGTCCAAATGTACATCCAATGCTAGTGACAGGTCTTCTCCATTATTCTTCTAGGCAGCCCTGAAACACAGGAAACAGAATGTTAAATTATATGCAGAAGTTTCAAGAATGTGTTATAATGTGGAAAATTTTACACATGTACCCCAGACAGTTCACAGTGTTGTTGGATTCACTGGAATATTTCCTTTGAGCCATATGAAGGACACTTACTCCATGTTGTGTCTCATACAGCTCAGCTATTTTTATTGGCGTTATTAATAGCTTTTATACATTTTAACTATTACAGCAAAATATTCAATACAAAAATCAAATAAAAACAAAAGGGCTCTTCAGAGATTAAGTATTGCACTTCCATAAACTTGGGTGACTTGTGAAAAGCCCATTAAAGAAGGTTCAAAGACTGAGAAGCTAACATTTCCTTACTTTTGGTCTCTTGTGCAAGTATGGCTCCAAAATACACTGGTTCATATCCCACATATCCCACCATGCAACCCTCTCTGCCTGGTAAAAATCCACATCTTGAAACCCCACATTTTCAATTTGTTACACAAACTTTCAGTGATGAAATGTTTAATCTCCAAGCCCAGTCTAAGATAACCCAGATGACATTACTATGGCATCATCAAGGTCAAAGTCTCTTGAAAAAGCTCCTCCAGCATCACCAAGTAGAACATAACTAAAATTTTTTCAGGCTCCATTTTTAACAAACTCTGACAAATAAAGTGGCCATGTCCAACAAAATGGCTTGGCTGCTCCACTTAAACTGGTGGAAAATGTTTCCCTCTGGCAGAAAAATAAAACATACAATTAAAATGCATTATGGGCCTTAAAACGTATCCCAAACAAACAGTTGCAATAAACTGAATGAAAATGAGGGGATTTTACAGTTCATTAGATATCATCATGAGTAACTAAGTTAGAGCAGAGCCATTGTAATATAACACAGGAAATTGAGAGTGGGAACATGGCTGAGGCTGTCTGTTCTATGTCCCAGAGCCCAATTATCCCTAGCTGGTACTGTGATATAAAATTAAAAAGGTAAACAGAGATGGATCCAAAACAGAGGTAATGACAATTTAGCTGTTACATGCCTCATGTAAACCACTGTGAATTGTTCATGTGCTACAAAAATATACAGCTATTAGGAATAAAAGACAATTAATAGATTTATAGATAATAAAACTAATTATTAATAGTTGTAGCCCTGAGCCAAAACAAAAAAATATCCAGTTGTTTTTTGTCTGATTGTTGACCTTAGAAAACATAAAAACAGATCACCTGCTTCCTGAATTCAACAGCTGAGACAACTGGTCTTAATAATAACATATACCTCACTCCATTTTGCGGTTTTCCTGCTTACACACATTCTGTAAAGGCTTTGCATCTTTGCAATTTGCCAATATTTCCGCTCTCCCCTCCTCCACTAATCTCTTTTGGTTAAGGTCTCCAAATGAAGGGATTTCAGCCTGGGGTAATAAGCCATATGTAGCTACAGGGACAGCAGTGTTTCATATGCAAGACCAAGGACCCCCAAGCTACAATATCTTCATAGAAAAGCTTAAAGTGGAATAAATTACTCAGTTTATAATTGATCAACTATCTATCTATGTATCTATCTACGGTCCCAGGAGAGCGTCCCAGTAGTTAGAAAGCTTTTATAATCCTACTGTGTGTTGGATTTCCTCTTTGGTACATGACACTTCCACACAACACATGTCCTGCCTGCACAGGCTGTCAACCCTCATCCATCTGTAGTGATAAAACATCCCTTGGGTGCCTGGAGATACAACGCATCCAATGTCAGCACAGTCAATTATTCATACTGATGGGAGCAGCAAGAATAATGTGTTCAGATCTTGTGAAGGGAAACACTTTAAACAACCTAAAATGTACCTACCAAGTATGCCATACAGTTTAAGTGAAAAACTCAATTAAATGCACACATGCAGTTCTAATTTTCTGAAAGCGTGACACTATGTTTCTGAGCTGCCTTCATGTGGTGTTGGGTTGCCTCACTGAGCAGAGAGGAGGAGCTCTCTATCCCTGCAGGCAGTTTTATATTGTTCTGTAGCATAGATGAGACATTGTAATATGGCTCTGATGGATTACACAGGGGATTCTACAGCCAGACGTCGGCCGATAACCTTGTTGCTGTTTTACACATGGGAAAGGCCTGGAAAGTGCGTGCACCTCGGGAATACAAAAACATGCCCAAACATACCCTATAAGAACCTAATAAAAGCTTTTCTGCATTTATAGCTCAAGGCTTCAGCTCCCTTGCCTTTTCCCAGTTGGAGTTGGTGGGTGTTTAGGGGTCAGTCGTGGGCCAGCAGGTCATGGTTGTCTATATACATGGAAGACACTAATGCACCACATATTCCGCTTGTCCTCAAGACTCATCCTGCATGTTTTGGACTCCCAGGCCAGACAAAAAGGGAAAGGAAATTATATAGAAAGCCGGATCTAATGCTATAAATTAGGCCTGAATAGGAGATTAGGATCTGTTCTATTTTTCTACAGTCTCTGTTGCATGCCAGGAAGTTTGTGGCAAGACACTTCCTGCTTGATAACATGGTCATGAGGTCTGTGACATGATAACGCCTCACTGACCAATATGAAAGAAGCCTTTCTTGGTTAAGACACCCCTACTGTCAAAGACTCTAATGGTTTGGCCTGATTATGCACAAAGTGAGGAAAATAGCTCACATAATAAACTCAGTTTAATGGCCCCTCTGATTGTAATTTAGTTGTCAGGCTGAAAAATCTTTTCATGCTTCAGCCTTATTTATGAGAAGACATAAAAACAGTGCCAGTGAGCATTCCTACGATCCTTTAGATCAGGTGACCTGATGCTAAGCAGTAATCACAACCAGGATGACATGTTGTTGCTCTCTCACCCTTCAGCAGTTCACAGCTCAATGCTCACTCCTCTTTTTCACTTGAATCATGTGAGTAGTACGATGTCAAACTCTGCAGATGAACAGCAGAAGGAGGAAGTTTAGCCAGCAGAGTCTAGAGTGAGCCAAAGTACACAGTGACCATGTTCATCTCTGTTTTTTCTCCATTACATTATCTGACTCTGTGACTTTGCTTTGTCTCTCTGTTATCACAGAGAAAAGAGGTTAAAGGACAAGGTCACATCAGCATCAATAAAAATAACTCAAGTCAGTTAAAATCTACTGTATGTCTTTAGTTGCAATAAAAAAAAAAACAACTTATCTTTCCTTACTGTTTGTCTTCATTTGTTCCACTTTACTTTCAAAGTTCAAGTAAACTTAAATAACCCCCAGTCCTTTTGGCAAAGGATTAACTGCTGCCATCTCTTCCGGTTAAATCTAACTCCTCTTTAACAGCCAAATCAGACCAGTGTACAGCTGTAAAAGTTCAGAATATAGAGTCTGAGAATTGTCAGAAAATGAAACACAACCTTATTACCACAAATAGCTTTAGGTTAAACACATTAATCTTCCTAAATCGAGCTTGAAAAAAGAGCTAGACTTTGCCATTTCCACATGATAATACAGTTTAAAGATAAGACTGTTAACATAGCACCAGTCCAATGCAATTTTCAGTTAATATGAGCTAATGTAAGAAACATGCAACATAAAAAACTGAAATCTTTTCATTGAATGAATGCAAGGTTATGCTTTTATTTAAGGTCTGATAAGAAAAGTAACACATCTAATTCTGTTTTTAACTCCCACATCATCTGTAAGAGGTTTTTGTTCACCAGCCAACAACAGCTTAATTGAGTAAATAGGCAAGAGGGGACCTAACAGCAAGCCAAATAAAATCCCTCCCCTGTCCCTGTTACCCTAATGATTTCCACATTTCCTTTTTTCTCCTCGCCTCATTGATGGAATGTATACTTTACTACGTCATTACCAGGGAGAAAACAAAAACAACTGCACTGCACACACTCTTCCTCTTTGCTCATATAAGATTTCCTTGTTATCAGCGTGATTTAATGCTCAGAGGGAACAGAGTACCAGGGATAGATGGAGCATGGCTTATGATCTAAAGGTCATTGGCCTCAACACCCCTTCGCTCCAATAGCCAATTACATCTCATTAGCGAGACACATGGAGCCTCATTCATGAGCTTCACATCCTCAGACTGATGCAGGCTGCGCTCACATCAGTGCAGATTTTCTATTATTCAGCTGGTTGTCCTTCAGCTGATCCCCTAAATCCCACAGTAATAGTCAAATTTGATGAATAATTTAGCACTTCTAATTAAACCAGTTGGTTTAGTCGTCATTGTACGATTTAGAGTCAATTTTTATCCCGTTCAGATGGCGAAATAGTGAGAATATTCAACTATGTTCTCATGTTAAAATATATTTATACGAGGGCTACAACCTTGGGACAATTATCGTTAAATGTATATGTATATATGAACCCTTTTTAACTCATTAGGAAAATGGGTGGTTGGACACAAGGAATACAAATATTTAGTGTATGTTTAAAGCTAACATTAGGGATTACACTATTTATCTTGAACAATGATCTTAAAATTATAAACTGCATTGGAAAGATTAGAAATTAGAAAAAAAAAGTAGAAAAAGGCATATGACGATTTCTTCTACATATATTAGCTCAATATAGAAATACGTATAAGGATGTTCAGCAGCAACCCCATAGCTAAAATTTGCGATTTATTACACCAGTCCTGTGATAGCACATGTGACAACACTAATATACGCAAATGCACAGGCTATTAAAGTCCAGGCTATTGTAACAGGCCCTGAGCGAGACTCTGCCGGGTTCATCTGAGGATATTTTCCTTGTTTCCTCACCGGTGACATTTATATTTCCCTACAGCGCAGCGGTACCGTCTTCCCGGACAGATATGCGCATTATGAGCCCGCTGGCTGATGTGTCTGCTCCGTCAGAAAGCCGAAGGTTCGCCATGAAAGAAGCGGGGAGGCTGTGCGCCGTTTCTGCGCACGTCTCCCCTCATCACACGGCAATATCATGAAGAGGGCGCGTGACGCTCCGCTGCCATAAAGACAGCAGTAAGCAGCAGACAGAAGGGTCCTCGTGCTCAATCACAACCGTTTTTTAAAAGTTCCTGCTCAACTGACGTTTGATTTAAAAAACGAGCTCGCGCTGACTGACAGTAACGGTTTCTCCACACAAGCTAGCTGCGCAAATCGCCCCTAAAATTGAGGAAAAATGGCTTTAATACGATTTAAAACCAAGACCGTGCCACTAGCTAAATAATACCCAGTTAATCCACGTGCTTATGTTGAAATTTCCTGATGTTTCAGCGTGCAAACGACGTGCAAATCAGAAAAAAACCTTGTCTCACCCTGTTTCATCTCCTCTGCTTTAATGTAATTCTTCTATAAAATTCCAGTTTTTGCTGCAAACAACAACATTTACTCACTTACCAAGCGGACGAGCACATTAGCAGCTTTCCAGGTCGGCTGCACTCCCTTAATTATCAGTGAACAAGCCCCGTGATACTTTAAAATAAATAGATAAGGCTTCTATTTATCTCTTCATTGCGGTCCAGTCGTACAGACTCCAGACTGAAGCTGCGCACGCAGCACCGTCAGCGGGTCCTCCCTCCACCCCTCCTCCTCTCCACACAGGGACAGATACAACAAATAAAATAAAACTCCCAAAAATTATACGTACATAAATTAAATGGTATCAACACCACCAAATTCTCTCAAATGATGAAAACAATTACATAAATTTTAAACATAAAAAATAAACCATATTGCAGATAGTTACAAAACATGATGTGTTCATAATATGTCAATTCCGCTTAATTTCATAGGTCTACATTCTAAAAAATACATAAAAACATGAAAAACAAGAAATTCTAATAGAAAGTATGTAATTTTATACTTGCCAAAAGGGAAATGAAGCCAATTTCTATCTAGTCCATCTATCTATCTGCACATTTAATTAGTTAAATAATTTCATTAGTTTGCGTAATCTAGGCAATGGCTCCCAATTTGAGGGGCAGGGCCTCTACAAGGGGTCGCATATTGAAAGGGATGTGGGATTAATGAAGGGAAAGATAAGCAGAAAAAATGTATTCTTTTGTCCAGTCTTTCACTAAATCTTTCATTTCTTATAAATAAGTAGAAAATGTGTCAACATGTCAGAAATGTAAATGTAACCATGTAGTTTGCCTATAACGGGGCTATATAGTTAAGCTACAATATGCAAAGATTCACAATGATACATGAATAGTTTTTTAAATGACCAGCCTTTAAATCAAGATAGTTTTTTTTTTTTGTTGCAAACATCCATTTCCTCCTTTAAATTTGAACCAAATTACAGACCCCTATAATATTAAAGTGTGGTGTGGACCAGGCTGTAATTTGGCATATGTAAATATATGACTGAGACCACACCTCGCATAAACTGAAACCAAATCATTAAATCTAACTGATGATGATTATAACCACAAAAAATGTCCAAAAACCTCTACTGAAGGAACTGAAAAAGGGGATTGACCTCATCATAAAGCCAA
>JAPZDT010000020.1:21212600-21224324 GCA_029814675.1 Acanthurus coeruleus | reverse complement strand
GTCACTTGTAACAATGTAAAAAGTATCAGTGGATAGTGAGGTTTTGGAAAGAATGATATCTCAGTCTCTCTTTTCTGCAAGACTCAACACGAATTAACTTGTTCGCCTCTAAAAAGCCTGAAGAGCCTTGAGGCAACATAAACTGGTTTGATTCGGGAGGAATTAAAGCAGGAATGAGTTGCAAAAAACAAAAAGAAACAAAAAACAGAAACATCTCCTTGTTAACTGAGGAGCTGCCATATACGGAGAGTCGTCTTGCTGCAGTTTCAGCCTATTTACCAAGCTGCTTCTCGGATTACAGTTGGTACCGCCCCCTCAGCACACAGCTTAAGCCAGTGGTGAGGCTGCTTTTCTGCATGGAGGCGTTGCTTTCAGGCTTAACCGCCTGGTTGCCTAGGGAACCAGGCAGCAGAGGCAGACGGATTGGGGAAAAGAAAGCGTTTCCAGGTCAGCTCCAACATGGAGAGAGGAGCAGAGAGACAAAGAGGAGGTGACAGGGAGGTGGTGGAGGAGAAAGGCTCGGTGGAGAGGCAGTGGGGGGAGGCAGAGGTGCTGGCTCTCATGTCAGTGTGGGACGAGGTGGGAGCTCAGCACGTAGCTGAGAGCAGAACCACATTTGAGTTGATCTCAGAGCGTCTGAGGAGGCTCAGTGTTGTGCGCAGCTGGTGGGAGTGTCAGGCCAAGTGCAGGAGCCTGGGACTTCAGAGCAGGAAGCCTGACGCAGCAGCAGGCACTTCAGCAAACTACAGCCCCGGATTGGATGGAAGGCCAGAGGAGGGCTGGGAGGAAGAGGTGGAGGATGTGGGTAATCACAGAGGGATATACCCTTCCTCAGTCACTATACCAATGCAGGAAGGTAAACGAAGGTTTCACCCCAACTGATGATCTCCAGAACACACACATATTTTATTATTTAATCAGCTCACAGATCAGAAGATCAACGAACACGTCAGCCAAATTGGTTTTAGTAGAAAACTTTGCCTGCTCTACACTATAAAAACACACAAGTCACATTAGATTCAAACTTTTGTTTCAAGCTCTGTTGTTCTTTTCACATCCAACTCTGCTCCAAAATAACACATTGTGTGCATGTGTGTGCAGGTATCAGGAGTCGACTCCACAGATCTCTTCCTTACACCCCCAGCGTGGCTGAAGAAGGCGGTCGCCACTGGACTGACGACGAGGTGCGAGCGCTGTTGTGTGTTTGGGCCGACTGCCGCATTCGAGAGCGCCTGAAGTGCACGCTACGCAACAAATCTATCTTCCAGGAGATGGCCCGCCTGATGCAGAGAAACTTTGGGGTGGTGCGCAACTGGAAACAATGTCGGACAAAATACAAGAACTTGAAATACGATTACAAGACTGCTAAAAGCGCTCACGCCGCTGGAGGCAGCGGCGCAGGGGGACCTGGGAAATACATGAAATTCTTCGATGAGGTTGAAGCCATCCTGCTGGACCGAGGGCTGGAGAACGGGACCATGGAGATGCAGAAGAAGTTGTATTATGGAGAAATGGTAGCAGGGAGGATACAAACTTCAGCACATACAACAGCCTCAGAGAGCGAGGTTGTCATCGAAATTGATGATGGTGTGTATCCAGTCTGAGGCACATACAGTAGTTTTTAGATTCAGAGCTAAAAGAAGAATTTCTTTCTGCTACTTTCTGCATTTACAGATGACAACAGTGATGACTACGATATGGACGCAGACACAGAAGTGAAATGGAGAGGATCAGGTATGACTCATCATCAACCAATGCAGTTTACAGTTTGTTCCATCTTTTCCTTTCTTAATCTATTTTCATTCCCTGCCCAGATGCCCATTTAACTCTCACAGACCCATCCAGCTCCGACCAGTTTCAGGTGGTCACGGTGTCAGACACAGGTCGAAACTGGAGCGACCAGGAGGTGCGAGCGCTGGTTCAGGTCTGGTCCGACGAGCGCGTTTGCAGGCAGTTGGAGAGCTCAACCAGAAAGCGAGACATCTTTGTCCAGATCTCCAACAGGCTGATGCAGCAAGGCATCGAACGCGACTGGAAGCAGTGCCACACCAAGTACAAAAACCTCAAGTACCTCTACCGCTCCCTCCAAAGAGGAAAGAGCGACGAAGCTGACCCAAGACGCCTTATGAGGTTCTATGATGAAGTGGACGCCATCATGAACCGCACAACTAACGGCTCACCACAGAGAACAGGAGCCGCAGACAACCAAGCAGATTCAAGCAGACTCAAGATGTTGGAGGACTGTGGGGAGAACGATGGAGTGGATGTCTATTTGATGAAGATGAACACAGGGACCACAATGGCAGGAGCGATGGAGGAAAGATCTTGTAGTTCTGGTTCTGTCTCGTCCATAAGCCTTGACGTTACACCAAGCAACGAAGAGCTGAGGCTGCAGACGGCCAAGGAGCTTCGCTTGGATCAAGAGCACAGATTACTGAGTGAGCCCAAAACCAATATTCATTCATGTCTGCAGGGCAGGTTTTTGATGACAGGAATTTACACACATTTTTATAGTTTAAATCCTTATAAATCTTTGAAGTTATTTGCAAATTAACAACCATTTGCAAAAGGTGAGGAACACTGACGATAATTCTTAATACACACTCATCTAAAATATTGGTAAAAAACACTGAGATAAAGGAAGATCCGTTTAATAATAATAATAATAATAATCATAGTCATATTAATATTAATGATTAAAAGAATTCCGTATCCTCAAATAAAACAGTTCAATATTTGATAAACACTGTAAAAAATACTAAAAAACTGTAGATTTTCCAATAAATCTTACATCTAATTGTTTTCTTTTAATGTAATCTAAACTGTTTTATTTATTTATTTTGTTTTTGCAGGCTCTTCTGAAGCTAGGTCAGAAAAGGAGAATACCTCCTCAGCCCACAGAGGAACGAAGAGGAGAGCTGCAGATCAAGGTTTGAAATGTGACTCCCTCTGTAATCACTTTGCATGTCACATGAATTGACTGAAGCCTTTGTAATTTTCTGACTCAGTCCCATGATTTGCCACAGAGCCTGATAATTGAATTATGGGACAGGGTATGTTTGTAAATGCTAAATAAAAAGGCACACCTCATGACAAAGTCCACTGTCAGGCGGAGAGATAAAGAAACTTTACTTGTCCTTAAAGATCTGAGATTTTGTAGCTTTAATGAAATGTAGGATTATAATAATATTAAATTAAATCTGCCTTTGTTCTCTTTCTCAGACTCATCACTTCAGACCGTAGTAAAAAAACTGGGGTCAGACTTTGCTGATAAGACTGGCTGTAAAGAAGAGCAGGATCACATCCCGATAATAAGGATCAGTTAAGTCCGTTCAATGGCCTCTCCTGATCCATCATCTCCTATCCCTGAGGTAACATCTTCTAATCCCGTGTTAAACATTAAACAACAAGGATTTTTTTTCCATTATCAGGCTGCGATAGCCCAAAAAAAGATGTGATGCTGCTGTGCTGGAATAAAGGCTGCAAATTCAAATTTTTTCAGCGGAAAGCGCAAACTTAAGCGCCAACGACTACTCCATTAATCAATTAACTTTCCGCTTTTTGTGTCATATAATAATTTATGAAATGGCTATAATTTAACTATTTATTGAATTAAGCAGAATATCTGAATGCATCCTCTTGGGCTGAGGATAAGTATAAGAGGGATTTTTGCTTTGTTTTGGTTTTTTGTTCACTAAATCATAATTTAGAAAATCAGCAGATGAGTTGATAATTAAAAATAACTGATTTTCTATTTCATATCTTGCAATATTTGAGTGGGTTTGTCACCCAATAATACTTCATGAGGCATTTGTCATATTTAATCTTGTAAAATTTCACGCGTTCGTACTTTTCAGGTATTTATTTTCTTGCTCATATAACTTCGTAGCTGTAGATTAAAATTTTAACCTCATTTTGTTTTCAGCACAGACAACAACGTTGCCTTGAATCACGGGTTTACCCTCATAACAAATAGTCACACAAACAAAATGCTTGTTACGTAGACGTTGTTTCCTTCACGTATGCAACACTTCGGTTTGTTTTTCTCTAGTACCCAAATATGACTTGATTACCCAGTTTACCCAAATGTAACTTAACTTTACTCAGGGGTTGAGCAAAGTATATTTCTCCCTCTAAAAAGTAGATTTTCTCTGCTCAGTTGCTCCTAAAAACTCCCTACAACAACAATTGCTTCCAAACCGATCTGTTATCTTTATCCGTTGTTGTTTGATAGACCACTCACGTTACAAATGTACTCACACCTTTCCGCCACTTACCTGTGCTGCAAAGCCACAAGTCCCAGGGTCAAGATCTGCGCCACCTCCAGCTGCGTGGGCCACTCTCCGGCAGCCACGCATCCGAAAACCCCGCACTCTTCCCCAATACCGGACTCCTCAAACTCCATCTCGCCGCTGCGAATCCCCGGTCCTCCGTTAACCCCGATGGACAATCTCGTGCGTGGTTTCCTAGTCAATCAGCGCGTGCGTGCCTGAAAGCGCCCTGAACACGTGTCCGCACGGGTTGACTGTTTGGCACAATGTGGCTTGTTAAAACAACACAAACTCAGCTGACATTATCGAAGTGGCCGTGAAATCTGAAATAATGGAAACTTTAAACCAGAAATAATCACCGAGAATAGTTTTAACAGAAAAATAGGCCTCAATCACTGTTACAACATAACTTGATCAAAAGAGATTTAATTAAAAAAAAAAACACTTGGAATTGACGAAACACACGTGGTGTTCTGCAATGATGAGGACAACAAATTATCAGAATCAGATTAATCGACTCGGTCAATCAATCGTTTCTTCTTGATGAGATTTTGATTAATCAAAGTTCATGTCAGAAAGAAAACGAGGGCAGCTCTGTAGAAAAACTCCACAAAGTTCCTTGTCTTGCAAAATATTTGATGTTGGAGCATCTTCCCCTCACGTGGTTACGAACGCGCTCCTGTGATTGGTCGACAGAACGAGTTCGAGGGACGTGATTGGTTATCAGAGCACGTAAGAAAGACCCTACTTCCCTCTTCTGCAGCCCAGCACACCTCCTGCCGCCTCTTTTATCTTACAACTTTTCAAAGTTGCGTGGCAGTTTGTACCACTTTCTGTTTGTTTTCCAGGACTGCAGGTTATTGAGGAACACCGCCATGGCCTCCACATCAGGTGCGTGAACAAATAATATACATTTCGAGAACATAAATAAGACAAATGTGCAGCGTGTAATTTGGAGCTATTTGTGTGTGCGTGTGTTTGTGCTTGTTTTTTTTAGAGTTGAAAATCGGCCAAAAGCTAAATGAGGGAAAGACAAAGCAGATCTTTGAGCTCGTGGACCAGCCCGGACTGGTTCTGGTCCAGTCCAAAGACCAGATCACCGCTGGGAATGCCGCAAGGAAAGACCAGATGGAGGGCAAAGCTGCCATTGCCAATAAAACGACAAGCTGCGTGTTCAAGCTCCTCCAGGAATCCGGTAATGACTCAGTTATGGTTGTTATAGTCGGTTGATCTATTCAAAAGTTACGCAGTCAGGTAAAATAAATCGCGTCGACCCTGAGGCAACTTTCCCACATGTTGAATAACTTTTTTTTACCACTGAACCTTAGACATTTAGGGATTTATTTTACACGCACTCCCCCACAAACATGATGAATGAATCCAACCAGATTTTCTTTTGGACTTTCAGTCCCAATTTGAACCCTTGTGAGTGAGATAAGAGGTCAGAGATGTGACAGTTTTGTGACATAAATATAACCTTTGGCCTATTTACCTTTTTTTGTTAGCTGTTGTGAAACAGAATTCAACCAGTTTCACCCCGTTTTTTTAAACATTTTTGTGTTTGCAGCTGTTATCTATAACCATAGTGTCTTTTGACATATTTTATAGATAGTAAACAGTCTTTCAGTTGACTTTTTCAGCTCTACTGACAGCACATCGTATTTCACTTTTTTGCTTTCACAACAAAAAACAGTAAATTTAAAAAGTCATATTGTGTAAGTATGTTTGATCCCTGCAAACTGTACAGAAGCGATTAATGCAGTTATGTTGTCTGTCATGTGTAAGGGCTCTTAGTCCAGATTGCAAAATGACTCTCCATCTTTCTTTAATTTAAATTAATTGGGTAACTGTGGCCCACATGCAACTCATGAGTGCATCAGCAGAGCCGTTGTAATGGCCGTCTTGTGACTTAAAACACTGATGCATGTAATCAACCAGAACGTGACCAACCACATCCTCTCACATAATCTTCATTGTAGGGAAGGAATGTAAATAACCTTTAAAATAAAATCAGCTGTTTTTAAACTTTTATATGCAGTACAAATGAACCCAGAAGGATGAAGTTGGTGTTGTTTTTCAGATGCTTTGGTTTTTTTTAGCCTCAAGGGCAGATTACTCATGATGTTCCCTTTCTTTTCAGGAATTAAGACTGCCTTTGTGAAGCAGCACTCAGACACGGCGTTCATCGCAGCCCATTGTGAGATGATTCCCATCGAGTGGGTGTGTCGCAGGGTGGCAACTGGATCATTCCTCAAGAGGAATCCAGGAGTCAAGGAGGGCTACCGCTTCCAACCCCTGAAGATGGAGATGTTCTTCAAAGTCAGTCTGAGACCACGTCTTGTCCTCCTCAATGTGTTTTCAGTAACTTGACTAAAAGTTGTCAAATCACATCGTCTTTGTGTAACCAGTTGTTTTGTGATGCAGGATGATGCCAACAATGATCCGCAGTGGTCGGAGGAGCAGCTGCTGGAGGCCAAGTTCTGTCTGGCCGGACTCACCATCAGTCAATGCGAGGTGGACATCATGAATCGCAGCACCGTGGCCATCTTTGAAATTCTGGAAAAGGCTTGGGCCACTCAGGACTGCACGCTTGTGGATATGAAGGTGTGCAGTGCAATGCTGCCCTCTGCTGGTTAAACTGATATCCTAGTTTGGTTACTGAACTTCTGTCACTGATTCACAATTTATCTCTCTTGATTATAGATTGAGTTTGGCGTCAATGTGAAGACTCAAGAGATTGTCCTGGCTGATGTGATTGACAATGATTCGTGGCGGCTGTGGCCATCTGGAGATCGAAGCCAGCAGAAAGATAAGCAGGTCAGAACTTCTGTTTCCCTCAGTTTTTTTATGTTGACGCTTTGCAGGAATGAAGATTAAAGCTGACTTAACTTGTTTTCCTCTCTTCCCAGGTGTACAGAGACCTTAAAGAAGTCACCCCCGAGGCAATGCAGATGGTGAAGAGGAACTTTGAGTGGGTCTCTGAGAGGGTCAAGGTACACTGAACCTATTTGCCCACCTAGTTAACAGGATGGGCTTAAGGATTTAGTTAGCTTCTTATCAGTGTTGCTTATCATTTTAACCCCTAATTCTTAAATTAAAATTTTAACAGTTGTGTTATATTGATGATTCTGAGCCAATCATTTCCTGTTAATACTTCATCAGACTGACTTTTCCTAATATTTTTAGAGACTCTTTACACAACTCTCTGTTTGTAATTTTTTAAATCTTAAACAATCTTGCAAACATAATCATAGGCTTCTTTTTTCTTTTTTTTAATATTTTTTTTCTCACTGGCATTTGGCCATTGTCTGAGTAGCTCTTAAGTTGTTTTATTTTTGCACCTCTCTTTTTTTAGCAGGGACTAAAGGCTCCGCACATGTAGTTTATATACAGATCTTTACCCCCTTAACTGTGTCCTTTCCCTATTTGTTTTTTTTAAGTTCATATTAGAATAAATAAGTATTATTGTTTTGTTTTTTTTTGCAGACTTGAATGAAATACTAATTTATATAGGCTAACTGTTTTTTTTGTTGTTGTCGTTTGTTTGTTTTGTTTGTTTGTATTTTGACAAAATTGTCTTAAACCTCCTTAAACCAAAGAGCCTTGTTGCCCCCAAGCGAAACTTTGGTGACCTCTAGTGGGCAATAGAAGCCAGTGTCTTAACGCATGTTTTTACAGGAAGAAAGGGGCACATTCTCTCTTTAATTCCTGATAAAGTCAACATATTCTCTCATCCTAACACACTCAGGATTTTTGGATTGACTAACAATTTATAAAGGCTTGTTTTAACTATTCTTAGCAAACTCTGGCTGGATATTTTTCATTTGAAGATTCCTCCTGAAGTCTATTTTTTAAAGTGAACATGCTAATGAGTGCCTTGTTGTGTCTGCAGCTGCTGTTGGAGTCCCGCGCCAGCGGCAGGGTGGTGGTTTTGATGGGCTCCACCTCAGACATGGCTCACTGTGAAAAAATCAGGAAGGCCTGTACCTCGTATGGGATTCCCTGCATCCTGAGAGTCACATCAGCACACAAAGGTCCAGACGAGACACTCCGCATCAAAGCAGAATACGAAGGTCTGTATTCATTTTTAATATATGCAGATGTTGTTTTTATTTCACTTTATAAAAGGAGTCATATTATATGTTTCTGCTTCTCCTCAGGTGACGGCGTACCCACCGTGTTCGTGGCTGTGGCTGGCAGAAGTAACGGCCTCGGACCGGTGATGTCCGGAAACACGGCGTATCCCGTCATCAACTGCCCACCTCTCACTCCAGACTGGGGTGCGCAAGATGTCTGGTCATCCCTCCGTATGCCCAGTGGTGAGTTCAGCACTTCCTGTGTTATATCTTAAATTATTAGTCACATTTTAGTTTGTTAATCACAGTAACACAACCCTCCTTTGCCTTTTTCAGGTCTTGGCTGCTCCACAATCATCTCCCCCGATGCTGCTGCTCAGTTTGCAGCGCAGATCTTCGGGCTGACCAATCACCTGGTGTGGTGCAAACTGAGGGCCTCCATGCTCAACACCTGGGTGTCTCTCAAGCTGGCTGACAAGAAGTTGCAGGCCTGCAGCATCTAAAGTGGCTCCAGACCCCTTTATAGTGTTAAGTGTGGTCTTTTAGGGCTCCACCGTCTGCCAACGTCATGTCTTTGTTTACCATGAAAACCTTCTAAACAATGTTTTTCTCAGACACAGAAACCATTCCATTAAAAAGAAAACAATTATGCCCATGATTTGTTCATTCCTATAAAGGCTCGTCCAGTGTTAAAGTTGTTTTTTTTTTTCTGTGTTTAACTGCAGCAAAATGTCAAAATGTCTGTCTTGTGTCTGCTCACAAACTCTGAAAATAACCTTTTCCTAAAAGCAGGTGTTTGACATTTTGTAATAAAGACTTGAGAGGAATAAATCTTCTCATTAAACTCTCTCATTGTTGTCTGTCAAACTGAATTACTAGATATCTGGACCAGGGTCATGGCTACAAGAACAAGAAATTATTTTAAAAGGCTTCTGATGTTTTTTGTTTATTTGTTTTATCCAAAGACATGAAAATTGTTCTAGAAATTCTCCACCAGTTATATTCCTGTGGATGTGAAAAGGGCTTTGAACAGTTATATATATAAAATAACAGAAATTTGAACTTTTAGTTGCTGAGCAAGCCAAAAAATTGGTGGAGGTGTAGGTGTGAAAGAAATTGGACTTTAAATTTTGGTCTTATTTGGGTCAGGGTGAGTTTTTCTTGCTAGACATCAGCTTGTGTTTTATAATTGTGAAGATTATTTGAGCTGATGGAATACTGTTAATATATTTAGTAGAATATTGAACCCATTTTGCAGTCAAAGTTACCCAAAGAAACACTAATATTAAGTTAAAAAACAGCAAAATGTTGCCCAGGTTGACATGATATTGCTATTAGTTCAGATGTACTTCATTTCATAAATCTGCATGTAGGGCTGAAATGTCACACAGTGTCTCATTTTATTTGCATTTTTACATGCAAATCTCAAAGTGCACTTTACTAACCACTGAAAGGTTTTAGAAATTACCATAAAAGAACACTTAGTTATGTTAAAATCCTTAAAAATACATTTGGCTACAGCTAATTTATTTACTGTATTATGACCACAACTTCAGCATGAATCTGTCTCACAAACCTCCCCTTATCAAGTGTAAAACAGGTGAGGAGACAGCAACGTATAGACCATGATAGAGATCTGGATATACATATTTTCCTTATATTTTTCATATTCATGTTTTCTCTCTTCAGTGTTGGACCTCGATTCATCACAAGAGGGCGCCTGTGTCCCATGTTGGCAATCCAAAAACATAAACCTTTCATTGCGCTCCAGTAGTTTACATCCAAGGGAATGAGTCAGAATATCATGCCACCATTTTATTTTTTGCTTCTATTATAACACAGCTCTCCCTTTGATAACAAACGATGGCTATAACGACCTATTATGTACTAAATCTTTGCTCATGTGTGGGTGGGAGTGGGAGGCTGGAAGTGCTGAGGGTAGAGAGTGATACAGAAGAGTGCAGAGAAGCTGATATCTGACAAAAATTATTTTTAAAAAATCCTCTGCATTTTAATTTGGAGGTGATTTTTTTTTTAAAATGCAATTTGCTGCGTGGGAATCAGCCCTCCCATCTCTGCATCCACATGCGGCATGAAGAGCAGAGGTTTATAGTCACAGAGCTGAAATGGACATAATGTGTTTGTCTCACTGATTCCAGGTCGCCTTGACAACCGTAACATGGCAACAATCATCTATATACAATAATCTGGCTTTCCTCTTTCTGCCTCGTCTCTTATTGCCATGCTAAGCTCTGTTATTCCTGTTTTGGTTTTTTTTGTATCTCTTTAATTCTCTTCCCTATTTGCTGGCATTTCGCTATTTTGCTGCTTACCATCTCCATGGACACAACAATAGCAGTGAGTGAATGAACACAACATTAATCATCAAAAGTCTTCCTCACTAATGAGCTCTGAAAGTGTGTGGTCATGACTTTCTCCTGGGCCTCGGCAGTTGTTGAATGTTATTACAGATTTCCTCTTCGTTGTAATTGGCAGCATGTGACAACTTGTTTAATAAGAAAGCAAACAATGCAGCGACTTTCTTGACCTCAAAAAAAAATTTATTTAGCTCTCAAAGCTATAATAGAGGCAGTTATGTATCACTACAATAGTTTATTTACATTTGTTCTACAACAGTATTTTATCTTCTTCTCTTTTTGTGTGTTTAGTCTAGTGTATAAAATTTCTGTATCATTCTATAGTAAAACATCATCACTAACATTGTTGTAATTCTCAGTTTTCCTTTGCAGGACGTTTTATGATCATCATTGTCCTGCTGTCACTCTGGCACCTTCACACCTCCTCTGTTGCTTGCATCCTTTTCCCACAACTCTCCCTCTGTCTCTTTCTGTTGATATACTACATCTCCTCCAGCCACCTCCGTCAACAATCTGACCATTAAGCTCCACTTCGGGCCCCATCACAGCGCCCCCAGGTCATGGCACGAGCGGGACTTCTGCCTCATGAACTTGCCCACCTCTCGTTCTCGCGGGTACCGGGGCACTAGGCTGGACAGGAAACGTTTGGCACGGGAGGTGATGCTCTCACGTTGGCCTCCGCCGCTCATGTCCTCTGCGCTGGTCCCCGGTGGCCAAGGCGACTGGCCCCTGGCTAGCCGCACGGCACACTCTAGGAGCTCCGGGGTACGGTGGTCCAGAGAGGCAGAGATCTCCAGATACAGACAGTTGTAGAGGGCGGCGCTGGACATGGCCTCTGAGGGAGGAGACGAAGGAAACTGACTGAACATCATGAATTTAAGAAGCCTAACCTGACTGTTTGGAAAAGTTCATGTGCCTCCAAAAAATACTGGGCAGGTCACTGGACAAATTACTTGTTCTCAAAGTCTATTACAGGCTAGCTTTAACCAATTAGATTGA
>JAPZDT010000020.1:21059038-21070853 GCA_029814675.1 Acanthurus coeruleus | reverse complement strand
ATCAGCTTTAGTCAGTATTTGTATTAGGGGTCTGAATCTTCACTTCTTTTTGATTTTATGAAGCTTTGAAAAAACTTTTAGCTCACTGTCTGGCCGTCGGGCTGCAACTTTACCATGGTTTACTCTCACAGCTCGCCTCTCTTATTTTCAGCTGTTTTCAGTGAAAACATTTAAAAAACAAAGCAGCAGGCAAACACAGGTAGCAGGTACCTAGTGGACACAGTGGATTATTTAGCAGCTAAAGAACCAAATATTTCCCTGGGGAGAAGCTAGAGACCAAAAGCAGAGGTAAAAGAGTAGAAAATGGGACTGATGTTAATCAGATAACCAGAAACACAACTACAAATGAGTCACAAGGGATGTTAAACCTATTACTTTTATTCATTTCTGTTTGAACATAACATTTCTAAATCAGTGTTTCCTTTGCACCAGAGAAAGATGGTGTAGAATCAAAACCATATTAACATTTACTCATTTACTGGACACTTTTGTCTAAAAATGACATACAAATGCATGATTTCAATTTGCTCCCCTTAATGAAATGTTGTTCCTCATTTCTTTCCTCATGTTTTTTAGGAGCTCTCCAAGATTACAATGCCAGTGATTTTCAATGAGCCGCTCAGCTTCTTGCAGCGTCTGACGGAGTACATGGAGCACACGTACCTCATCCACCAGGCCAACACCGCCTCAGACTCCATTGAGAGGATGAAGGTTGTTTGCTTTTTAACTGACTGCAAATGACTTACATTGCTTCAAATGCAGCCACATTTAAACTGGATTGTACCTTTGCTTTTGAGTTTAGTGTGTATGATGTAGAGTGTGTGTTTATCTGCTGTTGGCAGTGTGTGGCTGCGTTTGCTGTGTCCGCTGTGGCCTCACAGTGGGAGCGCACAGGTAAACCCTTCAACCCTCTGCTGGGAGAAACGTATGAACTGGTCAGGTAAGTGTCATTTTACAGCATTCTAAACACTGATACACACAAAACACATTTTCTTATAGTTTACAACACAACTCTGGTCCATCCTTTGACGTTATCCCTGCTTTGCCAGAGAGGATCTGGGTTTCAGGCTCATATCGGAGCAGGTGAGCCACCATCCTCCAGTCAGCGCCTTCCATGCTGAGGGGCTGAAGCAGGACTTTGTGTTTCATGGATCCATCTACCCCAAACTAAAATTCTGGGGAAAAAGTGTGGAGGCAGAGCCGAAAGGCATCATCACGCTGGAGTTACCCAAGTAAGAACTTTTTGCTAACTAAAGAGATCATTAACGGCGTCAATTTTGTAGATTTCTGTAGACTTTTGTCAGTCATGCATATAAGCTTTTTGAACTTATGCATGCTCCTAAAAAATACTCCACAGCTGCACCTTTATTGCACTTATACAACACTGTCTAAATTGATGCAACAGAACCAAAGATATTGTCTTTCTTTAAGTTCTGCACATTCTTCTTCCTTAGCAAAACTTTGCACCAGTACCCACAATGCAACTTGGTGACAGTTTGGTTTAGATGTGTTGTGATGGCAGCATTTTATGTAGCCTTGAGAAACTGGCCTGCAGCTGAAAAACAACTATGCACAATAATTAATGTATAATTAAATATTTAAGGTTTTCAAAACAACAAAATTTAATGTGTAAAATCAGTTATGCTTTTTTTAAATTAACTGTTTGGTCTCCAGGTATAATGAGGCTTACACGTGGACAAATCCCACATGTTGTGTCCACAACATCATTGTGGGACAGCTGTGGATCGAACAGTATGGAAATGTTGAGGTGATCAATCACAGGTAAGAGGACAAGAAACTCCACAGTCAGTATGTAAAGCATGGCACATTATACTTATTGTAATATTAAAAAGTCAAGTTTTGCATATTTCAGGTAGATCCAGTCTGATACAGCTGATGTGAATATTCTGAGGAAGTTTTTCATGACAGAGAAAAATGAACAGAGCAGATGAGGAAGTCCTGCATGACTCAGCAGCAGAGAGTGAGAGGATTACATCCTGTTTTTCCTCTTTCTTTTTTTAATGCAGAACTGGTGAAAAGTGCTGCCTGAATTTTAAACCGTGTGGCCTCTTTGGCAAAGAACTACACAAGGTTGAAGGGTACATCCTGGATAAAAGGTACAGCTCACACTGATGCATGATGATCAGACACGTCATTTAAATAGGAGTTTTTTGGGAAATAGTTGACTTATTTGATTAATTTTCTCTGTGAAAACTTTCTGAATATTGCAACAGAGAGTGGCAAAAGATGCCATGAGCGTCAGAAAAGTAAAGTTTTTCTTGGATGACAGTCAGTGTTATATAAATAATTTATTTTGCTTATGCATCCCAAAATAACCCCCCTTCATGCTTTAATATTTCATAACGAATATGAGCGAACAAGCTGTTAAATAAAGTGAACAAAGTGAGGAGGTTCTCTGGGGTCACTCCGCTGAACATATCTCTAACTACAAGTGTGACATTAGAGTCCATTACGAAATCAAATCGGCATGCAAACAGTCCATTAAAAGTTCACACAGTTATATAATTGATTCTCATTAAATCCAGCTCTTAAAAGACACTGGCTTTGGTGTGAAATAAAAGTTAAATGGCTGATGAAGCAGATTAAGGTAACAGCGAAACAGAAGAAGAGCAGAGGGTTCAAACAAAAACGCACAACAGAGCCGATGAGTCAACATGAATGACTGATCACAAACAAAGTGCGTGACCATGAGAACAAAACTAAATATGATACCCACAAACTGCAGAGATATGCAAATATGCCACACAAAAAAAAATGCCACTGAGAGAAATTATGAAGCAGCTACAGAGACTGATAACCAGCAGAGAAATGAGAAAAGTCGGGTTGATTTATCCAGCAGGACGTCTGATGAATTCATCCGGCCCTTTTAACTTCTTTTGAACCGAGAATGTTTCATTCGACTAAAGTTTTCAGAAATTTTCTAGTGTGACACCACACATGAAAGATCTCTGAGCCCTTTAAATACTGTCAATGTTCTGAGGCTCAAACTGTTTAAAATCATAATCTAGTTTTCCCTGTGTGCTTTCGGCAGCAAAAAGAAGCTGTGTGCTCTCTATGGGAAGTGGACAGAGTGTCTGTATGTCGTCGAACCCGCTGCCTTCGAAGCACATAAGAAAAACGACAAGAAAGGAGCAGAGGAGAAAAAAGGCAGCAGAGCGGTATGAGCTGTTTTTTAAATGAACATCAGGGAATCACATCAATTTATTATCACGATTCAGAGTGTGAATAGTGTAATTTGACGACTGAGTTGAGGGAAAGTATCAGTGTTTTTCATGGTCAACGACTTGAAGTCAAATAAAATGATTGTAATAATACATCTTGCAGAGAGGATGATTAATATTTAGACTTTTCAGCGTTGTTTTCTGTTGTTTTTTTTTTTTTTTTATTTCCAGGCTTGCAGTGAGGGTCTGGAGGAGATTCCCTCTCCAGCTGCAGACACTGTGGAGGTGATTCCTGGCAGCCAGCTGTTGTGGAGAATCGCACCCAGACCGGCCAACTCTCCTCAGGTCTGACTCAGTTTAGTAGAGTGAAGCCTCAAAATCAGGATGTGTTTTATGGTTATTTAATTTTATAATATACAAATCAGTTTGTTTTTTTTAATTGCAGATGTACAGCTTTACATCCTTTGCAATGCAACTAAACGAGCTGCATAAGGAGATGGAGGGAGCCATTCCTCAGACCGACTGCAGGCTCAGACCAGACATACGAGCTATGGAGAACGGGGACATCGGTAATACCTGTAAAACACCGAAACTGAAAATTAAAAAAGCATGATTTCATTTAGATCTGAAACTCCACATGTTGTTTTTCAAACAGACCTTGCCAGTGAGGAGAAGAAAAGGCTTGAGGAAAAACAAAGAGCTGCCCGCAAAAACCGCTTCAAAGCTGATGAAGAGTGGAAGACGAGGTGAGGCTGTTTGTGAAGCTGGTCAGCTCAAAGTGTTTTCTTCTCCTGATTGCTTTACTCAACAGGCTTTCATGTAATCAGCCAACACATGCAGAAAGTTAGCATAGGGAAATAAATGTTATTGTAACTGAAAGGATCAATAACTGCCAGGCAATATTAAGACAACAACCTTCAACGGTCTGCAGAAATAGTAATAAATATTTAATACTGCTTAAGTGGGACATCTTTGATTCACATTGTCCCCTGTTCAAATAGCTAAACTGAAGTAACATTCATTTAATTTACATTTACTTGATAATAATTTCTCATTTGGTAAAATACAAATCTTTAGAGTTAGCTGCCAAGTATTTTTTTGAAAAACTTTTTAGCAGTGTCAGGCTTGCTATTTCCTCCTTTTCAACCTTCATGCTAAGCTAAGCTAACAGACAGCTGGAAGTAGCTTTATATTGGTTATATATGTATAAGAGTAATATCAGTTTTCTTATCTAATACTCAGCGAGAAATTTTTTCTGTGTACTTCACAAAAAGTCAAACCGATTCTGTAATAAGGTTTTACATTGTTACCTTAGATTTTCCACTGTTTAAACTGCTAAACTTAACTAGCATTGCTGTACTTTGTTTTATATAAATAGGGTGTTCTCTGTGGTCAAATATACAGCTTCTTTTTTAAATGCTGCAGTTTTGTCATTACTTTCTTTACTGTTTCATGCTTGCTTGAAATACTTGGGGCTAAATCTCCATTTTGTCTTCACCTGTTTTGTTTTTTCTGTCATATCTTCACTTTGATGTAAAGGAGTCCTGCCCTGGGTCCAAGGTTAGAGCTGCTTGCTGTTTGAGTGATGTGTCTGAAATGCACATTGTGATCATGTGACCTCACAGTCTATGTTTCCCAAATGCTTCTCCTTCACTAAATTTAAATGTTCCCCCCATAACTATATCCTGCTTGATCTTAACACATGAAAGAGAATAACTGATGATAGAAACAAGTTTTGGAGATGAAGTGATTTATCCAGCTCCACTTCCTGGCACTTCATGGAATGACTGAGACACCACAGGAGTCCCATCCCCAAAATTAATTCACTCCTTGCTGTTACGCAACACAATACAAAGTTCATTTTAGTCAAAAGCAAACAACCAGAACAGCAAACTCCCACATAATTTGCCTTTGTGATGAAACATGCCTGACCTTCCTTCCTCGCTTCCCCCTTGTTTTGTTTGAGTTATGATCATGTGATTGGTGTTGTGTTGCTTTGGTTGGAGCTCAGACTGAATGCTGATGTTTCCCCCCCTGTGTTTTCAGGTGGTTTCAGCAGGGGCAAAACCCACACACCAGCTCCCAGGACTGGCTCTTTTCCGGTGGATACTGGGACAGGAATTACAGCCAGCTGCCAGACATTTACTAACGGACAATTCCTGCACAGGGATATTTTCAGAGTACAGTACAGAGTAACATTAACTGCTTTTTTTAATGGAATTGCAACTAACTACAAGCAATAAGCAAACAGTGTACTTAAAAACCCTAAAACGTGGCCTTAATCAACTTTATAATCGTTAAACTGTGCATAAAAATGTTAATAATCGATATTTAAGAAAAGTCTAAAATATGAAGTCATATGAGAATGCTTTGAAGAGGAGCATTTGTATTTAAATTAAGGTGGAATTGTTTCAGTTCATGATTTTAGTGTCCTGTCTTGTTTTAAATGTTCATTATAGTGATTTGACTCTAAATGAAAATCTCTTTATATACATTACACAAATTCAGCCTCCAGTGACCTCAAGTCATTCACATTTCCTCTGGACTCCAAACTCACGAACCAGTAGCGTTCAGTTAAGATGGGGGGTGTCATTTCCTGATGTTTTACACTTGTAAAAAATAAGGCTTACAAAAGACATTTGCACATATATAAAGTTTATTTTCTATATACACATACCACACTTTTACGATTTGTCTGGTAGGATTTGTGATTGTTTATCCTTGTTTTGTCTGAATTCTGTCTGTTGTGTTCAGTATTTCATGAAGCAAACACAAGCATTAAACTCTGTAAAGAGGTTTGTTACTATTTTTTGCTGAAAATTTAAAATGTGTGTATCATACAACCTCTAACAGACTAAACAAGGTTCAGTTGGAGTTACAAGGTCATATTATGATGTTTCGCCTCCATACAGGAACATTCAAAGTATTTTATTGTAAACTGAAATAAACCAATTCAGTGTACCGAAGTGTGTTCTTACAGTTTTTGTGACTTGAACTTGGGATGCAAAAGAAAGTTTGGAGGAATCTGAAAATGAAGTGTAATTTGATCTGATAGCCTCTGTGACAAAGAGCTGCTTTTAAAGAGGGAAGATAAGATCTACATTTGCATAGACCTATGATTCATTGAAGCTGCTTTTTCCAGTGTAGAAGATGGCAGGTGATTTAGCAGAACTCTGACATTTTGTGGAACAAGATCTCAGTGCAGCTTTGCATGTAAATCTAAATGTTTTTCAAAAAAATTCTAGCACATATCTTTGGTATGTATTAGCCCACATCTGTGCTTTCTGATCAGGATAAACAGAAGACCAGATAAACACAAGATGTCAGCATTTTCAGTGGCTTAAAGAGATAGAAAAACCCAGGAGTAGCACTAGAGCAAAATATTTGGTTGAATAAAGATGTGATCTGCATGTGAATGAAAGAAACTGAATTTAATCTGTCCTTTGGCTGTCTTAACATCTATTTGGGGAAAAAGCAAGAAGAGAGGCTCACACAAATGGTTGTAATATAATATACAAGATATATAATGTTTAAATAATACAAAAAACAATTGAAAACTCATGAGTAAAGTTAGTTTGGTTTCTGTTGTAAAAATAGTAGAAAAAAACAATGTATTTGTTCTCTTTTGTTTCTAACTTTTTTTTAAATGCAATCTAATCTTGCCTGGTGCTTTACTTGCTGTTACCTTAACAGTAGTAGAGGCACCTTGAGGCAGGTAGAGGAACAGAATTTAAGCTCCTGTTGCTAACCACAGGTGGTTGTTAATACTCGTTTAAATGAGATGGTTTTGCGTCAGTACGAGAAGTGTGTTTTGATTCACTTGCAAAGGTGTGAAAATAAGTGTCAAGAAGTTTTGCTGCCACATGGTTAGAAAAGAAGTTTAGTCACATATTAGGATGCTAAGCTAAGGGAGAAACGCACAGATTGTAAAGGAATAATAGTAATGTTTTGAGATCTTTTATAATTTTGTGTACTGACACATGTTTAATACGTTGCTGAATACAAAAGATAGTAAATGTACTTGGCAGAATTCAGTGTATTACAAATGAGTGTGTATTTATTTCATATAACTTTACCTATATGTTTTTCAAGGCTAGGGGCTGCTTCGTTAACTTATGTGCTATTCGCTTATGTGCTATTTTTACTCATTTGTTTGGTCATTCCTAAGTACTTCTTTGAACAAAAACACAGACGACCTTAACTTATCCACATCTACAATGGATAAGGAGGAAAAAGTCACAGACAGGTCACTGATAAGCCAAAATTACAACACAAACGTGGACAAACACATCTCCAAGTCACCTGATATGCATATCTGTAAACAGTGTGATGACATCAGAGCACACATGACCAAAAGGCTGCTTTTTGATGAGATGCTGATATGGCTAAAAAGATGAGGAAGAGGTGACTACTATCCAAACAGGAAAATCAAATGTAAAGTCAGCATGACACGGACACAAGGCTCTGGAGTAGAGAGAGGACTTCACTACTTATCAAGCACATTAAATTAGCTCCAGTACTCCATCTCATGGTCAAAAGAAGAATTACAGGTTGAGTATTATGCCCGTTGAATGAGTTTTTATGTCATGCTGCAGTCCTTGTCTCAGGCTGACTCTGGGAATCTCTGGGACAGATGAGTGTTGGGTGATATGTTCTCCAGCAGTTTTGAGCTTAAATTTAAATATATTTATGCCTCTAGATGTAATTATACCACCCCATCACAATAAATGCAAAACAAGGGTTTGAAAAATTAGAACCTAAAGGTTACAGATTCATTCTTATATCATTTTATGTGGAGTAAAGAAACACAGGATTTGGTGTCATAAGGCCTGTTATAAAAAATGACACAAAAAACTGACAATATTTGGATTCTGTTTATAGCTCTGTTAGCTCTAAGTTATGCATTACATAGCATATAAAGCCTATTTATATTTAGCCTATATATTTAGCCTATAAAATCTGATATATTTCATAAAATGTGGTGATGGAACAACTGAAAATAAATCATTGCTTTTCTACCTTAAAATTAAAAATATTAGCTACAAAATATGCCCAAAGTTTGTGCACTCATAACTTGGTTTGGTGGTGATATGTGATTTAATTAGGAACATGTTGAATGCTTCAAAGTCTCAAAAAGACCAGAGCTTTGATGTTTGAAGAATAACAGAGAGGGGAAAAATAAAGACTAGCTGAAAATAAATATAATTATCATATTGTATTGGTATTTATTTGCTCTGCGTGTGTTTGCTAAGTGAAAAGAACACATATGCATCAGACACACAGCAGCGTGAGGAAATGACTGACGACAGATAGCCTTGATAATTCATCTCAAGTACTGTAGTCTCATTATTGAGGAAGTGTTGATGTGAACCTCTGAAAATGATTTCTAGACAGACACAAACAGTTTTTCATCTAATTTAGAATTTTTTTTAAGGTGCCAAAACAGAAAAAAGGTTGTTAACAATGTCTTAGTTCACTGAGGGACTGTTATTTATGTGTTTGATCAAAGAAAATGACCAAAATGCCATTTTATATTCATAATGTTTTCCTGAAAATCAATGCAGAATAAAGTACATCAAGTGAAATAAGTATTGTCCAACTGCAAGATGCATGTTAAAAGTCAAACTTATTCATAAAGACCTGAAGATTACAGTTAAATTAAAAAAAAAAAAATTTTAGGTAATTGCCACATAAAAGGGAATATGCTGAAAAATGTTGTTTTTGTGGCATTAAGTGTGATATATACATTGTTGGTGCAAATTATTAATGAAAAAGCTCATTTACTGTCTTTACTTTGATTTTTTCAGTTCATCTTTACCATGAAAAGTATAATTGAAAAGCACCTTAAAGATGTCAGCTATTGCTTTCACCCTAATGTTCTCACTATTTTGCATAAATGTATAATACACGAAACATTTCCATAAATTTAAACAACATTTGCAGTTTAGTTTAGTTACTTTGACTTGTAAATCTGTCCGTTTTCATCATTATGTAGCAAATGTAGCTCAGAGAAGCCAGATTTGAATGAATTTCTGTTTCTACAACCTGTCTCCACCATATGACTTTGTAATGATGCCAGAGAGTCTGTGGGGTTAAAGTAGTTTTGTTTGTCAGCCATTAATTACATGGCTCAGTCTGCAGGGCATCCATTGATGCTCACAGGGCCAACCACTCTGGATCTTTTCTCTAAAGCAACAGGCTTTCCATTAAGCATCACATTACGCAAGCAGCCCACAAACGGTGAAGACACAGAGACTTGGCTTTGCTCTGTAATCCCTGAAATGGAGAAAAAAGAAAAGCAGAAATAGATGATTTTTCGCACACACACCAACAAATTACCAGTGGTTGTTTTAGTATTATTTGCTGCCTTTGCTTTGCTTTAATATAGTTTTATTCAGATATAATATGTATTTACATGTATATATGTGAGTGTGTATGCATGCACGGATAGATGTATATACTATGTTTTTTTGTCATTTTTCTAATTATTTTTGATACATTTCACATTGATGAATACAATGGTAAAAAAATGTGAATCTTGACACATAATAGCTGATATTCTTTAAAAGATACTCTTTCATAAAAGATGTTTTATGGATGTACCTCCGATGTAAAGTGTCTCCCTTGTCTTTGAGTTGGATTTGAAGGAGGTGGTGCTCTGCTCAGACATGGTGTCCACCATCAGTTTGATTACTTTATGTTGTTTGGACACTGGAAGATGATAACATGTAGATATAAAATGTAGTGCTTCTTATGTGTCATCATATTAATGCATTGTTGTCAGCCTGAGGAAAACCATACCTGTAACGAGGTGAAATTTCCCATCACAGAGGCTTTCAGGAGGAGTCACTGAGACACTGACAGCATCCTTCCCATCGTTCACTTTGACAACCACCTTGTAAAAGGTTACAGTCATTACAACACATCATAATAATGGTCATCCGAAGCAATTTTCTATCAAAGTGCTACCTGATCAACCGTTATAATTCATTCTAAGAATAAGATTTATCACCTTGGTTTCCTTTAAGAACACACTGAAGCTGGTCTTGTGACTTTGAACATGGAAGAGAAGACCTGTAAGGTACTGAGGACGCAGCTCAAAGGTCAACACGAGCTGGGAGCCAACTGAGAAGTAATTATCTAGAAGAGAAATATTTATCATCAGGTTTGAGGTCTGTCTTTAACAGAGACATAAAACAATACATCAGGATCTAATATTTTGTCGAACCTAAGATGATGTGACCTCCGCCAAAGTACGTCCCCGTCTCAGTGAGCCTGTCAAAGCAGGGTAGCATCTTGTGGCTTGCGTCAGGTTTCCCAATAACTTCCTCATTCATTCTGAAATCTTGAATACATCCAATAACACTGCTCATGGGAACACTGTGTCCCTAAGGGAAGAGGAGAAAATAGAGGGAACAAATGAGGGAAAATGTGTGTGATAAAGCTGTCAAATAAAGAGGTGAGCAACGACTGAGGCATGATACAGACTTTTGTGGTTTTGCCAATGTGATCACCTCCCAGATACACGGGGTTGAGCAGATCTAAAGACGAACCCTCGTTGTTTGGCAGATGTCCATCCGTCACTCGGACTCCATCAACCAGGAGGTGAAAAGTGCTGTTCTCCACACTAAATTCAACCTGCACACATGTAGAAGACCGAATGACAAATAGTTTGTGACCTACAGAAACTTTTTTGTTGTTTGGATCACCAATTTTTCCCTCCAGATAAATTTTTCATGTCAGTTGAAAAAGGAGAGCTCGACTGGTGTAGCAACTGGTGATCTGGATTTAGCAAATGATAAATTACTCTGTGCCAGTTCCCGTCGTTGCTCTTCTGTTTGTGCTGGATGATTCGGTTTTGCCCAAGTGACATCTTGATCTTGCCATTGGTCAAGTACAAAGCCAGCAGAGGGATGGCTCCTCTCCCTGCCACATGGAGGATCAGACCTTTGGACGACTTGGTCTTGATGGCAAGAGAAAAGTGGGGCCTGAAAACACAAGAGATGCATAACAGGGAATTATGGGAGGTTTTCAAAAGCAAACACATCCCAAGGAATCCAAAAAAATCCCAAAAGCATTTCTGAACTCTTTCATATTTTCTAAATTTTCGGAAAAGAGTTGGTTTCCAATTGTTTAGACATAATTTACCTGTAATTAAGGTCCTCTTGTGGCAAGGTGTAACTAAGCCAGCTGTCTTCAGCAGAGAGCTGATATTCCCCATGTCGTTCTCGCTGGTGTTGACACTGGCTTCCTGCCGGAGCCTGAATCTGACATCCAGTAGAAAAATGACTTGCATCGTTATGTTATTATAAAACAAATGGGCAAATAATCATTTTGTTGTAGAGATAATAGCTTATTGTGCTTACAGTTGTGTGTTTCCGGTTCTTCTTCAATATAGGTGCTGGTAAAACCTTGGCTTGTGGTGTGGGATGGAGACTACAAACACCAAGAACTATATCTCCCGTCAGTGAAAGCGAGCTTAGATCAGCAGGTATAAAATTCTGCTCTGGTCTGTGTCAGATCATAATTAATACATGTTATTGTGATAGAAATGAACAGATTCTACTTTAAGTGCAGATGTGTCAACATAAACATTTTTTTAATGTTTCCAAACCTCCTTGTATAAAGGTTAG
>JAPZDT010000020.1:20124472-20134909 GCA_029814675.1 Acanthurus coeruleus | reverse complement strand
GTGACTCTTAATCTTAATCCACTCAGACAAAACCATCACTGTGTGAGGGACAAGATATTCTGTATAAATATGTGAGAATGTGTGTGTGTGTGTGTGTGGCTGTGACAGCAAGATATAAATATGAGCAGAGCCAACAATCCTGCACAGTGGGCCAGGAGCATAATACCACAGAGATCCATCTGTGTAATTCAGGTCCAACAGTATAACAGCTGAGTGATGCCATGATTACCCACTTTGAACTGAGAACTGAATCAGCTGATTAAAAAACAACAACAAATAATTTGTATCACCTGTCATCTATTGTCAAGATTTTCTTTCTTTTTTTCTTTCCCATTTGTTCCTCTGCCTTACTTGCTGAGACTGGCCACTTCTTTGTGAAGCTAAGCACAGAGTTTTGTGGAGTTGATGACATGTTGAATCTTCTCAACTTGACAGCACTAAACAGAGAAAAAAATCAAGGCACTAGAGTGGGGAAAGGGCAATTTGTGTAGTCGAACCAATTTAAAAATTGCATAATATAAGGATGGGTGATATGGACCTATTTGTCATATCACAGTAGTGCTAAACTGCCAAGAATTAACATCCAACTGGCAGTTTTATGTAGGCTACAGCAATATAACAGTATACTTTAAACCACTTGATGACAGGTTTGTCTCACAGCAGAGATTTTGCTTTACTTCCTACTTACATGGCATTTTTTTGATATTTCTGGATGTATTAGGCCATTAAAATAACATGAAGCTCACTGATTTAGAAATATTTATTTAATTGGATTAGTCATAACCACATATTCCATCAGGTAATTAATCTTTAAACAGATATACACTGTTCTTGCCATATAAAAACATTTGGTGACATGTTTACAGCTTTACCAGGTTAGTTTTTACTTGTCCGTCTTCAAATCACACTTTTAGTGTTTATCCTGAGGTGACTGCAAACTCGTTCATGAAGAATCATTTTTCCATGTGTAGGAAAAGTACTGTAAGCTTCTTTTTTTCTCAGGTTAAAATGAGTACACCCAGCTTGTTGAAAACTTGTTTTGACCCAAAAGATGCATCATGATGACACATCCCTCAGCACATGGAGGCTCAATTAACAAGTGGCATTAAATGTGATATATGGTATTATGTTTATTGTAATACTAATACATCAGTTTAGATTTTGTAAAAATTGGTCTTAAAATAATCTGACAGCTGGCCAGAAATAGTTTGCATGTCAATTTTTAGTTGCCCATGATCACTACTTTACACTATTATTTTTAATAAAGAAATTGCTACACACTTGCAAATGCAGTGCCAGTGGTGACTCTGTCATAAGATCGGTAACACAACTATTGCCAACTTTATATAAGCAACAAACTGAATGACTAGAAGAAGGTTTACTGAGGTAACTACACAAAATATTTCACTCCAGCCCAACACCGATTATTAAATTTGACTATTAAAGTCAGAATGTGATGGATAATACCACATGATTAACTGTGCAACTGTTCAGGTCTCAAAGCCTGTTTTCTGTCAACACTATTATGAGTGAGCATTATAAACATATTATCTGAAGTTTTGGTCAAAGCAGATTAGGACAGAGGTTTTCTGCCTCTCATTCTCAGGCAACATTTTAGACTGAGGTAGCATGTTGTTTTTTTCCAACAGCCTAAAAGGTTAAGCTGAACAACAACAAAAGCTGCAGAAAAATGACAAGGAAGTGTTAAAATCACAGAGAAAAGGCTAAAGGTTGGTCTGCTGGTAAAGTACGGGCAACACTTCCTTTAGCTGCTGTGGTCTTTATTATGGTAGCCAAATAAAAGCTTAGGTGATAGTAAATGGAAGCGAATTAAACCAGGAAGGACCCCACGCCAGAGCTGTGGATTGCAGTTTTAACACTAAATCCATTTGAGATTATACTTATAAATTTACTGGCTGGAATTATGAAGCTATCTGGAAAAAGGTATCAGCCTTAAGTAACAAGTTATCTTCATGTCACCTGGTTCCCTGTCTGAGTGTGTGTGTGTGTCTGTGAGTGTGTGTTTATATCTTTGTGTGTGTGTGTGTGTGTGTGTGTGTGTGTGTGTGTGTGTGTGTGTGTGTGTGTGTGTGTGTGTGGAGGAGCTGCCTGAGCCCCACCCACAGTGAAACTCTGACACAGAGAGCACACGGTCAAGGGCAGAGGCAGTGCACCCGAAAATGACAGCAAAACTTGTCTCAGTGCAGTTTTTTTTGCTGTTGTTGTTGCTGTTGTTGTTCATTCTGCCTGGGTGCTGAAAAAAGGGCTTAGGTGCTGCACCCATGACTTTTAACGGCAGGTAATACCCTGCCGCTTTTATTGCATCATAAATGTTGTTGGCGAAAGCACAAGTAATATTGAGGTCAGTAGAGATGATCAAAGCCATGTACATATATTGTGCAGCAAAGTGATCATACTAAAACCATTTCAACACATTGTAAAATAAATTGTAAACACAGTTATCATGTCAAGTCTACCTGATGAATAAAAATGAAAACATTCTCCCTTGTCCTGAGTTCAAAACAACTGCATATCATAGAAACTTAAGCAAAAAGATGGTGCAAAACAGTCATATCTTCCATCTCTCTGTCACTAAAATTAAGCTCTGTCACTGTCACAATGATGGTACTACAAAGACTGACACACAACATTTCCCAAAACAGAGTTCCAAGCGGCCCCTCAGGGCTTTTGAGTAAGAGACAAACTTCAGACACATGGCATGCTGCAACCTGACAAAGTGTACAATTATGCTGGAGCAAACACACACACAAACACAAATACCTACAGTCTCAACACGATACTTCTTTCTAGAAAAGACAAATTCTTTACATCCAGACATTGGAAATCTGTTAGTGTAGAGATTAACTGACAGAAGGCCAGGTGCATAATATTCAAAAGGACATAAAGGTCTTAACATTTTTCCAAAGAAAATAATCTAAGCTGCACAGATATTGTAGCCATCTCGCGGGAGGATTGCTTGCTCACTGGTCCTGCCAACCACACAGCCAAACTTGGACTGAGATATAACATTTAAGAGGTAGTTTTATGAGGCAGAATTAGATTAGAGAAAATCAGAGAGCAGCTCTAAAGAAGAAACAGAAAGGAGTGCTTCTTAATCTGCTACATTCGACTCAAACTTCAGTCCAAGTATATTCATCAAGTCATCCATTCCCTGGATACAACAGCAAAATATATGATCTCATCCTCCTCTAACAAGGTCTTCTGTCCTCTTTTAGGTTGGCCTACTCTGCTCTTGTACTTGACCCAAAAGACAAGTGCACCAGCCAGTAACGAAACTGAGCATTTGTAGCGTCTTCAAAAGCAAGCAAGCTGTGGGCAAGCTATTGTTAGTCGTATATCCTGTGTGTGATTACGTGGTCTGCACAGCCAAGATTTCAGTAAGACAAAGAGGGGGAAGACTTCATCTGGGAATTCAGCCCTGTGTTGTTGATACTGGTGTGTTTAACTTTAGAGTGCTTAGTTATAAGATTAGTTTTGATCCAGAACTCAAGTCACTTTGAACTTGCTTAACTGAGCAAGACTGAGATAGGAGGCCACCTGCGCAGCTAAAAACATGCTCCCTCTCTCCCTCACACAGTGAGTTCTGCATGCATGACTTCCCATAACATGGCATTGCTCTGTCTCCAGAGCCTTGTAAAATGACATATTACAACTTAAAAAACAAAGGGAGCGCTGCTGAGAGGAAAAGGCAGAGGAAGAGTAAGGGCATCAACACCCAACACTTGCGCTCATCGTGGGAGCAAGAATAAGAACCAAAACTGCTTCCAAGGCTTAAGAAAAAATCCAAAATATTATTGAAATCTGACAGACAATCTGACAGAGAGTGATATTGCAGTTGAAGAAGCTGCACTATATTTTGATACAACAAATTGTGTCCCAGCACACAGATATTACCGTATGAACACATATTACCAGACACAGCATGCTTGTTTGATACAGACCACCTCAAAATCCTCATTGTTTTAGTTATTTTTTTTCACAAAAAATTGAAGCACAACCATTCCTTTGAAAATCTTGACTCACTACAGCATCTGTCAGAAAAAAATTGCAATATTATTTATTTATTTATTAATTTTACATATGGTTCAGCCCTAATGCAAACTTGCACCCAATCTTGTCTAAGACTAACATGAACTACAACCACACACACACAGAGCTGTTTGCTCTGAGAGGTCACTAGGTCAGAGGTCACCTGGGGGAATAAAACCTGACGCCCACACACACAGAGGTCAAGAGAAAACACTAAAAGAGGAGGAGGAGAAAAAGCAAAATAAAACTTGATGTAATGAACTTAACAGCAGAGAGATAGCAGATATGCAGAAAAGGCAGCATTAGAGATGAAAAGAGCGAAAGACAAACAACAACAAAATGTCATGAAAACACAGAGACAGATTTTGCCTAATCTGGCCATGGCTGCCTCTACAGCAGCTATGAAAGATTGATTCTTTCATCTTTCTCACACAAGGCAGAACAATGTTACACTGTGTGCTCTTTCCAGTTCCAGTAGTGTGTGTGTGTGTGTGTGTGTGTGTGTGTGTGTGTGTGTGTGTGTGTGTGTGTTTGTGAGACAGAGAGAGAGGGAGGGAAACTGAGCCTGCATCTAATGGAAGAGGAGCAACAGCTGAGACGGGAGAAACAGCTGTATCTCTTCAATGACTGCACTCTTCCCCTCCCCCTCTCCTTCCTCCCCCTCTCTCCCTGAGTGAGCCCCTCACACCCCTTTTCTGACCCTCACTCTCCCACAGAGCAAAATGGCTAGGAGCAACTCTGTCTTTGCGCACACACAGACACACACACACACACGCAAATTACAATATGCACCAGAGTTAGACAGACACTGCTGGTTTGAGCCTCTGTTCTCCTTTCAGAGGATAAGTTCAGACAGGATGCATGTGCTACTAAACATTAATCTATTGACTAAAAATAGGAAAGACATTGTTTCCAGAGGCAATGTAGCCCTCCCTCTTCTCTTCTCTTCCCAAATCTTTCAAACCCTCCTAGCTTTTAGAGATTCTAACTGTGAGACAAAAAGCAACCAAATAAAAAGTGAAGTTTTTCTTTGACATACAAAACATATTCAAAATTACACCTGTTCATCAAGTCTTTCAGGGTACTGATGCCAGTCTTTTACACCCACTGAGCTTATTTGATGCAATAATACTGGTCTTTTGCACTTACGAAATCTAAACAGACATGCAAGAAATTATAAATATTCATAAGTTGTGCATATATCCTTTACCTCAACATCAAATTAATGATCAATATAAAGAAGAATGTAAAGAAACTCTCCTGGTATGTGTGTGAAATGAAACTAATTAATTAATAATAAAAAAGCAGCATAAATGTCGCAGGCTATTATATGGGAAGATGTGGCACACTGAAATAATGCCTAAAGAGCTACTGGTACTCAGTTATATCTTATTATTAATTATACTGATAAGAAAAACATACAAATTTTTGCATTCTTTACCAAATATTCTGAAATTATTGCAGAAGATTCTTTACTTTAATATTCTACATACAATAAATTTAATGGTGTAGTGTTACAGTGTTAAATACAGCTTGTGCTACACCTGTAACTGCCTATTCTGGAATAAGCAGTGATGTGAGTTTTATTGTGTTTCACTGTTCTCGTCTGTAACGGCAGATGACATTCACATAGAATTCAAAAAAAGGTGTGAATGAAATGAATTGTCACTCAGCTTTACAGTTGGTGATGTAAGACATGTAATTGCGGGCTTGTGAGCGCAAGTCTCTGTCTGCATGTTCAGACCCAACAAGTGGGAAACCTGACAAAGGCCACAGGAAACAGGTTGTCTCAGTCACACAAGTCTAAAAGGATTCTTTGAGATGGAGAGAAAAACAGTGGCTGGAGCGGTGAATCATCACTATTCATTGGTCAAGGAGGTGCTGGGACGGTAAAAAGGAGATATCAAAACAGGACAGGTGCGCAGGATACAGCTTCATATCTATTCACTGTGCTTTAAAGACCAAAAAGCCCACAAAATATCTTACAGGGCCTCTCTTCCTATAAGGAAAAAAGACGTTGTTGGAAGGACAAGAAAGCAACAGGAGAGAGAGGGAGAAAGAACAGAGGCGGAATCATGTTTGGTTGTATCTGATGTATTGTCTTTGCCTGGGTTCAGAACCAAGTTCACAAGTTTCCATGACATAGCCAAGGTTCAGCTCTTAGTTTAAGTCCCAAGCTAAAACACTCATAGTTTGGACAGATATATGAGGTAGTTTTTTAAGAACACAAAGCCCTGTCTCTAGCGCCAATACAGACTGGTGGATCCGGACAATATGCAGGGGAAGTGGAAGGGTGCGGTATCTCTGTTTACATCCAACTGAGCCAGTGGGGGGAATGGTGGGCTGCTCCTCATTCTGTATTTGTAGAACAAAACCCCACAATAGTCCTAACATCCTCTTACTCAAAGCACCTGAGCACACACATGGGTTGAGTGTAGTAAGAGCAACAACCACATAACTCAGGAACATTTTAAATGCTTACACTTGATTAAAGAGCTGTTTGTTCCAGGCGGAGGACAGAGTTGACAAGCTGTAATAAAATGGATGATACTGGATCTAAGTGCGATTGCTAGACACTTATGTGGTGCACCTAGTAAAGACTATTGCAGCCTAATTTAAAAGCTTTGCAAAAAACTGAGTACTGTTCCTACAACCTTAACCTAAACCAGAGCATTCTGGTCAAACTCAATACCAAAACTTATGTAAATGATATTAATGTTCATACATTTGTGTCACATTAACATATGTACATTCTAGTTCCCAATTTATAAAAAATCATCTTTCCATGCTGCATGCTAATAATTTACTTTCAAATGAAGATTCCTCTCGTGAAAATGTTGTAAATATGCATTGCAAAATGCCACTGAACAAAAAAGGGAAAAGCCCAGCCTGGAAGTGTCAGGTGGAACAAGGCCCTCATGACTGACATTCTGCATGCCTTAAAGGCTGGGCCCTTTTACTATAGCTCTGTCCCTGAACTCACCTTTGACCCCTGACCTCATGACCCTGACCACCTAAAATCTGACGTACCACTCAAGCACTAACACCCATCAGTTGGGTGCAGTTAGCTGTTTGTGAACTGTTTACAAGTAGGGCTTTGTATAAAAACAAATACTGTTGGGGGGGGGGGGCAACTATCATGAACCAAAAGTTTTGTTTTGTGTGTTTATTCACTGGTCAGTTTTTTTCCTAAATTGAAATTATAATTTTCCTGAATAAAATATGCTATAGGATAAAGACTTATGCAAGCCTTATGTATGTTAAAACAAAATGAAACAGACGCATTTGAGAATGGCAGCTCTCATTGGCCCCAGTGATCTCAAATGACAACCAGGCATTCCAGTACGTAAAAAAAGACCCCAGTAGATAAAAGAGGATAGAGAGGAAGGAGCAGAGAGTAGAGGTTTGTGGGTTGGTGAATGTAGATTATGTCAGTGCAATGCACGGGAACATTGCCTCATAATTAGACAGAACAAAATTAAGGGAGACAAGACAGGACAAAAATAGCATCAATACTCACAACAAGAAAGCAACACGAAAAAGAAACTGAGAGCAAAGACAGACAAAAAAGAAACTCATAACTAGAGTTGTGCAGCCATCCACTGGCTGCAAAGCTCTTCATGTATGAGCCACTCCCACCAGTGGTTAAATTCAGACTAAAATGTCCTCAAAGCTCCAGGCCTCCTGCTGCTGCTCGGCCTATTGTAGCGTGTGTATAGCAGGGTGTGTTTTGTCTGACTGTGTGAGAGAGATTCAACCATCAGTCACGAGTGTGTGTGTGTGTGTGCGTGTGTGGCGTGCATGTGTGGCATGCGTGCGTGTGTCTTGTCCAGTCTTAAGCACTTTACAACATTGTGTTCTGACTGCTCTTCGTGGCCTCTACTTCTCCTAAACGAGTGCTGAGATTACAACATAGCAGGAACCACATGGCATGTACTCTCAATACAACAAGAGGAGGCCTTTTTGCACAACTTCCTCAAATATCAATCGTGTACAACTGAAATGGCACATTGCTCAATCTACGCAGTGAAACCCAGTGCTTGCTTCTGAAATTATTGAAGTGAAACGTGCATTATCAGGCTCTTTTATCTCCTCACACAGTCATGCACACAGCTAGTCAGGTGCTAGGCAATCTCACATCTACAACACCCACTTCACGAAACTGCCAGCAACATTAGAAACACCTTATTTATAAAAGTCTTTATCAAATACACAATCATACTAAGTGTTATTATCAGTGTTCCAAGATGACTTGTCAAGAGCAGAGACCTTTTAGATTTCTCTCATTAGTAACAGAGTAGTTGGATGACTTTGTGGGGTTCACATAAAAACCAGATTGGAGAATAGACACAGATAACTAGCTTTGTGTTTGTACATGAATTGACAGAGCCAAGGCTGGGAAGGCATATCAGATGAAGAGTGTGACGACATGTGACTTTGCAGTTCCATCTGTGCAGAATGGATGTGCCAGACACACACATAAAGTTACCCTGGCAACTGAGCTACAGCACTGATTGGAGGTTACACTGACAAAAGGTTTGATGCAGACCACAACGCCTCTAGAATATGTAAAGTATAGCACTCAGAGGGACGCTACGAGCTAAATGCTTATTCCCTCAAAGAGGAAGTCAAATAGCATACTGCACTCTATATATCGTTGCACACAGACACACTCTTCCTGCATACAGGAACATTTCACATAAACTGTGTAGTGAACATGATGTAATGCAGAGCAGAGAAACATAACCTGAGAAAGACCAGGGATTGAACTTGATGACGCAAAAGTGCCTCAGTGTTTTATCCCTTTCTCTCGTAAACACACAGCTCTGATTCCGAGAGGGAGTTTCATTTCACACACAGAGATGTAATCTCTAACTAATCACATTTGCAGGCCTTGGACAGAGCAGTAACACGACAGTGCTGAACAGATGGGCCCACGTACACGAGGCATCTCTGGGATTAGCTCAGCCCAGAAGGTGTGGGTGGTATGTAGAGTTACCAAGGGATGTTTTATAAAAAGTAGCTGGTGCTCAAATGCTGTAGAGCAGGGTCTCATCTAAGCAAATATAGTGATCAGAAATAGAAAACTGGAATTGCATCCTGAAGTGTATATCCCCTGAATAATTATGTCCTTCTGATAGCAACATGACCACAGGTTTTAATGAAAAACTGTTGGCTTACATTCTTGCAATGACAAAACATTTAGCCATAGATAACTATGAGTTATACAGAAAGTGATGCAACTGAAAATAAGAAAAGCTCGCCAACCAAGTGTGCTTTAGCATATCCTCCAGGCACGCACGCTGTTTCTGTTGGCAAGCAACAGACATGCAATGTGATGCTCTCAGGAAGGGAGACAAAGAACAGGACAGGGCCCAAAACATACAGTGATAACTCAATGCAGCATGTTTAAATAGGCATACAGATGGGAGTTGAGTTGCCTTAGACCAACAGTGCAAGTGGGCAGCCTAGATAGGATACTGAATCAACAAGACTGTATTGGATTAAAACCTAAGCCCTAGCACCAAGACTACAGAATATACATTTCTGATGTTCCCTTTACCCTCAGTAACCACTGTGTTGCAGGCAGAGATGTTCTAATACTATTTTTTAATCCCCATACTTATTCAAAAATTTCAGATTCAATCTCTTACATATGGAGGACTGAAAACCTCCTGCATTTGGAAATTATTAGGTTTCATTTCCCTTTCTGTACACAGCTTTAACTGTAGTTTTATCTAAACACTCAAACTATGCCTTCAAAACTAGAACGGAAGCAATCATCAACACTATCTGATTAAAAAACACAATCTGCATCTCATTTACTGTTTAAGAACACTGCTAAGGCCAAATGAGATTAGTTCAGTCCTCACTGCCTAACACAACACCATGGCACTGTAAAGGCATGCCAGTCATGAGTCTGAACCAGCGACCTCCAGGTCATATGTTAAGTGTTGAGAACAGCAGCTCCACACAACCATACTAAATATCGATATGGAACATTCCTTAAAGCCCTTTAAAATGGAGTCTGAGGGGTGAGCAACAGAATTGCCACACTGGGCACTGACAAAGAGTGTGTTAGATAAGAGGTCTGATCAGAGGGGGGCTTTGTTTGAGAAAATAGGCGGGCTCATAGTAAAAAAGACATGAATTCAGTTTAATACTAATTGTGTTTGACAGCTAATATAGCCGGCCCACTCAAGTGTTCATGTCCCCATGGCATGTCCTTATCTGTGGTTATTGACCTGACCCCCTGACCCCACAAATTGAGGGAATAATGACAGATAAAAGTAAAAGCGGTTGGATAGATGTACAACTGAAATCCTACCATCACTGTCAAAGATTTCTTTGACATGAAAAGGTCGACATACCTTGTTTAGATACAAC
>JAPZDT010000020.1:19956058-19967006 GCA_029814675.1 Acanthurus coeruleus | reverse complement strand
AACAAGTTCATTAGAAATGTTTTAACTTCACATTACTACCCTTGTCAACTAAAAAGAAAATATGTTTTGAGTGATTATTCTGTGGTTGAGGCAAAGGAAGGAAGCGTTATGTGTCTTATCCAATCCCTCATAAAGCAAAAGAGGTTGTATTTAAAATTCTAAATGATATCTATCCTTCTAACCATTTCTTGCACATAAGATTTAATTGGGAAAATAATACATGTGGATTTTGTGAAAGAGACATTGAAACTGTGGAACATATTTTCTTTGAGTGTGAACATGTTTTAGAGTTTTGGTTAGCTTTTCGAAGCTGGATGGCAACCAAACAAATCACTTTACAACAGCTGAACTGGATGTCTATTAAAGTCGGAGTACAGTTAAAGGAGAAAAACTTGGACTTCTTGATAAACAATTTAATTATACTCGGTAAACATTACATTCACAGATGTAAATTCCTCAAAGCCAGACCCCACATCAACGGATGGAAGAATGAACTGAACCTATACAAGAAATCCTTATTTTTCATGTCTAATAAAAATGCCCTAAGACTTTATTCTTTACTTGAACTATACTCACTCATCGAGTAAGACCCTCACGGTTTACTTTCTGTTTTCTTTTTCTTTTCTTTTTGTAAATGTCCTTGTCTTGACAGCTGTTTCAACATTTTTGTATAGTAATTGTTAAATATGCCTGAAATGTTTAAACTTGTTTATGCAATAAAATTTATCAAAAAAATAAAATTAAATAAAAAATAATAATTTTCTGGACCAGGATGGCAGATTTAGGAAGAGAGAGGCCTTCCTTCCTTTTTCAGCAGGTAAGTCAGGGGTTGCAATGCTCTAAAGCCCACCTTTGGTTACTGGGAATCACCTGCCTGTGTAACTGTTTGCCTTTGTTGGGTGGCGTTTCACTGTAGAGCTGCCACAAGATCATTTTGTCAAAGTAAGTTGCCTGACCACAAATCACCTGTTGTTTTGTGTATCATCAGATAAGCGTGGTTGTCCCGGTGAGCAGCTGGCCAAGATGGAGTTATTCCTCTTCTTCACGTCTCTCCTTCAGAGGTTTTCTCTCATGCCACCTGCTGGAGAGCAGCCCAGTTTGGAGTTCACGTTGGGAGGCGCTCGCTATCCAAAACCCTACCGCCTCCGTGCTGAACCACGATAAACCTGCAAATGCCTCAAACTGAGCCATCTCTGTTTTACTGCACTACTGTTATCCTGTGATACATAAAAAGCTGCTATATCTTTTCCTGAAGTATGAGTAAAATATATGTATATGCAATAAAATTCTGTAAACATTCCACTTTAAAAAAAAAACAATCACTTGAGACTATTTTCCAACTTCCTATTCAGCTGCACATTTGATTTATGCTGAAACTTATAATATGTGTAATTAAATGATACTGAGATGTTGTTTGTGCTTCTTATTCAGATCATTGTGCGTTCATGTTTATACTGCGGTATTATTCTAAGATTTGCCAGTTGTTATTAACTCTGTTTTGGTTCATGCTCTTGAAAGGTGCTCTAAAAATCTTTGTAAAAATATTTAAAAGCTCTGTGTGAGTTCACTGTTTGCTCAGAGTGGTGATGACTCTCACGTTATCTGGGTGAGAAGTGAAGGAGGCTTTAAAAAAAAAAAAAAGGTTGTTATGTAACACTGATGGTTTTGATCCAGGTTTTGGTTCAGAGCTTGAATCCTCTCAGAGGGTTGTTTACCGCACGCACATGCTCTGCGTGTTTCGGACATGCGGAAAACTCGCTAAAGATTGTAATAAAAATTTTGTTAAATGTCTTTTTTACTTACGTTTTTTGTGTGTGTTTTTTGGCCAGTTACAAAGGGCACAACAATAAAACAATTCAGCACACACCCTACTGAGAACACGATGGTCACGCGCACATGGACTCACACTATTTCTTCATGTTTAATTCTTAAAGGCACGTAAACCGGAAGTCTTGCTTGATCGCTGTGAATAAAACAACAAGACTGAGCTAGAATGAACTCTGTTTTGACGTTAACAGTCGGGCCAACAGTGTAAAACAAGTAAAGTAAATCTGGCAATAAATAAGCAAACAAATGGAGACTTTAGCGAATTTTCTCGGTTTTGAGTGGATGGACGGAAAAAGTATTTTGATATTTCTGTGTGTTTTTTTGCTGCTCGCTGATTATTTGAGGAACAGAGCGCCGAAAAACTTCCCTCCCGGACCGTGGTCTCTTCCTGTGATTGGTGACATTCACCGTCTCAAACTAAGAAGAATCCACCTGCAGTTCACAGAGGTAACTGAAAACAAACTGAGTGAATAAATGTTATAATGTGTGTTTACGCATCTTGTCTTTTGGTGCCACTTTTAACTTCCTCGCCACTACATTTCTGAGAGAAAATATGCCATTTATGCTAACCCCATTTTTTGTCCTGACACTACTGGTTAACCTTACAAGTTACTTTACAAACTGACATTTCTTTTTATTTATAACAGATTAAGGGCTTGGCAAATATGACGATGTCTTTTGATACTGAAAAAAATCCTACAATACAGCTTCTTTTTGTCGATGACAGATTTCGCTCATTTCTTTGAAATTTTGCAGGTGTGCATTATAAGGTTGTTACCTGGGGTTTCTCTTAGGGTAAATTGTAATATTAAAACCCTATCTTTATGCAGTTTAAGAGGAATCACCAAGAAAGTTAAAGCACCATTTGAGAGTAATTATGCATCAGCTTGAGACACCTTTCTGTAGTCCTGACAGTTGTAGGAACTAATTAACTTGACATTAATAAAAAGCGAATTCAGTCAGACTGTTTGTGTTATTTCACCAGCTTCAGCTTCAGGTTAAAGTCTGGATGCTTTGCCAAAGAGGTCTGGTGACGTTATAATTTCAAGTCATTGCATCAAGTGTATAATACGCTTTTAAACCTCGAAGTGATTTTACACAGGCTCTTCGTATCAGTACCAATAAACTCAAACAGTCTCCGCCTCACACTCACGACAGTTAGCCGTACATAGGGATTGCCTAACTTTTAATATTACCTCATAGCCCAACCAATGAATCATTCAATTTAGAATGTAATCTGCAGAAATAAGTTGATGATGTTACTGGAAACCAAGTTGCTTTAACTTAACTTGAATTTTAAGCCACTACAGGAAACACTAAAAGTGCAGTTACTATTAATTCCAGCAGTCTTGTTTTAGAAACCTCCAATTTCTCGTCCTCTTGTCTTTCAATATTTGTGTTTTTAATGAACTAGGTTACTCTTTTTATATAAGTATTTCAGTTATTCATGTTCATTGTAGGAGCTAAGTCTATACCTAAAGCTACTGAGATGCTTGACCCAGAGTAACCTGGTTGACGTGCCGCACTATTGTTTCATTGCTTCTATTTGATCAGTAAGGGTCCGGAAACTGTTCCTCTGATGTAGCGTAACGAACTTTTATTGATGTGCATAAACTTAAGGATGGCCCGTTTTAGATAGTGACGCTTCCAAGCTTGTTTCACCTGTGTGAAGCGGACCGTTTGGAAAAAGTGTTTCGAGGCGCGTGTCAAATGACGCTGGTCACGTGATTGATGACGTTCGAAGCTTCGAAGGGTTCATACGTCACTGAACAGTTTGAAGCCTTTTGGCGCGCTGTCTCAAATACAAGGAGACTGAAACCAACACATCGTTTCCCAACCCGTTCCGTGTTCGAATCTTCAAATTACACAACAGTGGCTTCTTCTAGTAAGAAACGCTCCGTGGTTTGGGATTATTTTGAGCTGATAACCCCTAATAAGATAATATTTAGTTTTGTTATTAACTGGAAGGAAGTTTTCATGTGTCATTTCATTTATGTTCATCTTTTTTTAAATTATTTTTCCCCTTGTTACTTCATGAAATGTTTATTTTTTACATTGTCATACAAGCACATTACCCACTGACATTGGATACTTGTCACATAAATGAAAGCCATGAAACCAATACAGGACGAAAAGGAACACACATAGTTTTCTTAGAGGCTTTTATTGTGCACATATCGAAGTGAAACACTGACACGTTGAAACAGATGATATACTTTTTGTTCACCACCAGATGTCGCTACTCTGTGTGGTTTGAAAGCTCCGAAGCTTTGCCTCATTTTCTGGCACAACCAAGAAAGCCCCTAGAAGCTTCACGCGGCTTCATTCGCCCATCCTTAATTACCATATTCCATTTTTGCTATTTCCACTGACAAACAAAGAAAAACACTGGCATTTAGCACCATAGCGGTCAAAAAACCTTTTGCCCTTCTGGGTCAAACACCTGACATCAACAGTGACATAGCTACCTTTATACCTGAGCCCCAGTTAACGGCACAGCGACACCCAACACACACAGAGTGAAGCATTATTCATTTTAGATTATCCCAATAACATATTTGGTTCCTATATTCATGTAGAAAGAAGAAACATGAAACAATGAGCTGCATTGGCTGGTGGAATGTTCATGATGGAGACCACTAAAGCTTGATTGATTTGTGTAACATCATCCTGAGGAAGTATGTCAGACCGATGTTGATGCAAAATACCTGTCTGCTGTCTGTGTTCAGTTTGCAGAGAAATATGGAAACGTTTTCAGCCTTCGTATCTTTGGTGGACGGACTGTGGTCATTAATGGCTACAAGCTTGTGAAAGAGGCATTGGTGCAAAACGGAGAGGACTATGTAGATCGCCCTGTTGTACCAACTATTGAAGACTTTGCAGGAAATAGAGGTAGAGTGCCTTCCCTTTTGTAGAAAAGTTGTAAATGACTGTTAAGTTTAGGTAGTAACATCAGACTGACAATATATTAGGCATATTAGCATTTAGCATTTCGCAAGTTGTTGGTTAAACTCATTTCCTGTTACTTCAGGTCTAATGCTGTTTTATGTTTCCCAAAGGCTTGGTGGTATCAAATGGTCATCTATGGAAGCAGCAGAGGAGATTTGCTCTTCATACACTCCGAAACTTTGGTGTGGGCAAGAGGAGCCTGGAGCCATCCATCCAGCAGGAGTGTCATTATCTCAGCGAGGCTTTTGCCCTTCATCAAGGCAAAAAACAAGTCTTATTTTTCAACTGGCAACAGAAACTACTCAGCTTATGTGTTCCAACTGGTTATAGCTCAGAATGCTTTTTGACCATAAAAAAGAAATCTGGCCTTGATCACATTCTAGTGGACAACTCTTATAGATGCAGAAACATTGGCTCTCACTGACTGACTGACTGAGAAAGTTGCACCATTGATCATCTGAGTGCTGTTGCTGTTTAAAAATACGAAGATGAAATGTTTGTATTATATTGCAACTCCTACAGTCTACTTCTACTTACTGCATGGTTCCTACCTCAGTCCCACCTTGCTTATAAGTTGAGCTGAGACTGAACACCTCCAAAAAAGCCATATCTTTAGCTGTTTAAAGGCCTCGGTAGGGCAAAATGTCCTCTGCGCATGGCTGATCAAACATATTATGTTTTGACTTTGTGCTCTTTATCTTAATTTCTTACAAAGTCTCTGTGTTTCTTATCTGTCTCTGTGTTTCTTATCTGCACAGTTTAATCTATTTACTTTTTCTTTCTCTCTCTCTTTTTTTTTTTATAGGCAAGCCTTTTGATGCCAAGCTGCTAATTAACAATGCTGTGTCCAACGTGATCTGCTGCCTGGTGTTTGGGAACCGATTTGAGTACAATGACAAACAGTATGAGCGTATTCTTCAGAACTTTAACGAGATCCTGTACTTACAGGGAAGTGTCTTTTTTCAGGTGAGCCTCCTTTGTCAACAAGAAGCAGTCTTCTTTTATAAATATGGAGTTTTCTAGCCAGAGCCCTTCAAGGTTTTATTATATTAAAAAAATTGCACCAATTGCAATGTTCCTAAAAAAAGAATAAAAATAAAAATGTATAAAATCCGCTTCAGACCACATCTTAATAGTCAAGTCACAGTATCAAGCATCCCAAATCCTACTCCTAATGCAGAAACAGTTTATTGTCCCTCAGTCAACCTTCACCTTGCTGCTATAGACTCTTGTACTTGGTTTAGCTGGACCAGGTCTTTTCTTGTGCTCAGATCCCTTAGGAGCTTTGCTGGCTCCTTTTGTTTTGAAAGGCTTTCTTTGAGCTCAGTTCCTGTTCAGGTTTCTTTCATTTGAGTTTGGCTCGGATGAAGTCATTCATTTCCTCACAGTTTATGATTTCAAGTGAAACACTGTCCGACTGCTGAAAGGCTCTTAGTTTTTCTGCTTAATCTTTGATAAATGTGATGGGCTTTGAATTTCATCTGCATCTGTGTTGAAGCTGTAAACTGTTGCCTGATGTTCTGGTAACTGTCCTCATGCTCTGTAGCTGTATAACGCAGTACCCTGGCTGATGAGGCGGCTGCCTGGACCTCACAGGACGATATTCGCTCTCATGCAAAACATACTTAACTTCATAGAAATTAGGGTCAATGAGCACAAAGAAAGTCTTGACCCCTCGTCACCAAGAGATTACATCGACTGCTTCCTCACAGAGATGGGACAGGTGAGCGGTTTAATCTTGATGTTTTCTCTCCTTGAATTTTTTTAATGAAATGTGTCAACTGATACCAGAAACTGTTTTTTGTGTTATTATTAGAGGGAGGACGAAGATTCTGGTTTTGATATCAAGAATTTGAGTTTTTCCACTCTGGACCTGTTTGGTGCTGGAACTGAAACTACTGCCACTACTATACGATGGGGGCTTCTGTACATGATGAACTACCCTGAAATACAAGGTGTGTGTATATGTAGGAGAATCATCTGTTCCACTTCATGCCAGCTTGTTCAGATAAAGATGAAAAATATGTGCAAACACAAGCTCTGGCTAGCTTGTAATCTGTTAGATAGTTTCAGTGTCTGTTTTATCTCCAACCTGCAGATCATCACATGCTCCTATTTACTTTATTGTTGCATGAAAAGCACCATGCTTATTTTTGTACACTCATCTTATAGATTCACAAGGTTGTCATAAAGGTCAGCTTTAATTTTGTTAATAAAAGAGCAAAGACCAGCGTAGAGAAATGCACTTCTGGTTTAAAAAGGCAGGCTACTGCTCACATGAGAATCTGTGCTTCCACCTCCTGTGAAGTCAGACCTACCTTGGCATGTAGACTGTCTGTGTAAGCCTACAACTGGTGGACTACTGTCAGCAGTTTTTTCTCCATCTTTTTTCTGCATATTACCTTTATGAAAATCTTTACTGCAGGAAACAACACCCTCTGAGCTAGTAAGTTGTGCACTAAAAAAGATTGTGGTACCCTAATCTTGTCATTGACAGTGCAAACTTAAACAAGCTAGCAGCAGTTCATTTTTCTTTTTTTGGGGTTTTAGCCGTTTAAAAGCCAGGTATCACTCTCTCAGGTGCAAATGTTCCACCAAAAACAAGTCCCCCCCAGTGGTATTTTGCAAGGACACCTTTGCATCCTTGTGCATCCTGGGCTTTGCCCACCCAAGATGTAGATTGTAGATTGTAAGATTGTTATTGGGGTAGGATGCCGCTAGACCATTCACCAGCAACAACACGGTGCTTTGCAATAGGTATGGCTATGCGAGACCGACTCCTGTGTGTCCACAGCATAAAGAGGCCCACACACAAACACACACACACACACACACACACGGTGCTGCTGTTTTCCTGTGTGGAGAGAGGTGGCACTAAATAGGGTGGAAGTGCTCCCTTTTGCACAGTGTGCTCTGCTTGAAAGTGCCACTGAGCACCGCACTTGAAGTCACCGCACTTCGACTTGGTTGCCTCTTGGCTGATATGACCTAAAACTTATGTTTTCATTTTATATTTTTTATTATTATATGGAGATAATATTATTTTATAGTCTTACAAAAGTAAAAGGTATATTTCACCCTAAAATATAATTTTACCTCTTTGTACCATTTTGGCAATGCAAACAAACAAAGTTTATTTATATAGCACCTTTCAAAGCACCATTTATATAAGGCAATTTAAAGTTCTTTTAAGGGGAAAAAGAATGACTGGGGAGCAAGCAAATTTCTTTTCATCGTTAGGTTTATTAAGTCTTTTGTATATATTTTTCCTCTCTTTTACCTACACATGACAAGAATCTCACATCATTTCCTGTTTTTACTGTGTGCAGAGAAAGTCCAGGCTGAGATAGATGCCGTTGTGGGTTCATCCAGACAGCCTTCTGTGACTGACAGAGATAACATGCCCTATACTAACGCAGTCATCCATGAGATTCAGAGAATGGGCAACATCCTTCCTCTCAACGTGGGCCGCATGGCTAGCAGGGACACCACACTGGACAAGTACACAATCCCAAAGGTATATGATGCACATGTGAAAGAGAATTGCTTTATAAGAGCATATTGCTTAATGTTCATTATTAAAAGTTGCATATCCAATCATTAGTAAACTCAGCTTGTTGACATAATTCTCTTTTGTTGTTACTGTCTCCAACTATGATTATTTCTTTAACTGTTGTTGCCGGCCCCTGCCTTTTTTTTGTTAATTACTTGAAACAAAATCACCAGTGGAAATACTTCAGAAAAGTATTGGCTTGATTTACAGTTTTATTCATTAATGGCATTTCCTCAGGGCACTGTTGTCTTGGCCACACTAAATTCAGTTCTGCATGATGAGTCAGTGTGGGAAACTCCAAACACATTCAACCCTCAACATTTTCTGGACCAGGACGGTAAATTTAGGAAGAGAGAGGCCTTCCTTCCTTTTTCTGCAGGTAAGTCACTTGTTACAACCCTCTAAAGCCCAGACTTGCTTGCCTGTGTAACTGTTTACCGTTGTTAGTAGGAGATTGGATCCATGTCAGACTTAAATATCACTTACCATCAAAAGTAAATTGCATGAGCACAAACCTCCTTTTTGTATTTTGTATCATCAGGGAAGCGTGTGTGTCTTGGGGAGCAGCTGGCCAGGATGGAGTTATTCCTCTTCTTCACGTCTCTCCTTCAGAGGTTTTCTTTCTCTGCACCTGCTGGAGAGCAGCCCACTCTGGAGTTCAAGTTAGGAGCCACTCACTGTCCCAAACCTTACCGCCTCCGTGCTGAACCACGATAAATCAGCGAGTGCCTCAAACTGAGCCATCTCTGTTTCACAACCCAATAAATCAGTTTATCTTTGCATTAATGTTGTGATACATGAATATCTGCCAAATCTGTCTTTTCCTTAAGTGTGAATAAAACAGAATAATATGCAATAAAATCTCCAAAACATTACGCTTTTTAAAAAAAATCACTTTAAACTATTATCCCTGTTTTCTTTCCACCGCACTTGAATCATCAAAAATGGTCAAACTTGATGTATTTGTAAGTAAATGATACGTCATGTGTTTATGTTCTCACTCTGGTTTTTGTTCAGAGGATTGGCGGGTGAAAAAAACACTGTTTTAGTCCATGCAATCAAAAAATGCCTGAAGAACCATGTTAAAAATTTTCAAAAAGCCCCCTGTAAAATCACAGTTCACTCAGCATTGGGGTAGCTCTAATGTTATGTGGGTGAGAACTGATGGAGGCTGAGAAAAAAGACCATCATTATTACATTAGTGGCCACATGGGGCTGCTGACATCAAAAAGGGGAGTAGGGACACTGAGTTTAAAGAATTTATGTGTTAAAGATGGAAATTTTAAAGCCTTTTTAAAGTTAATAAAGGGCATATAATAATAATAATAATAATTAGGGCTGGGACTTTATCACATTAATTATGATTAATCAATTACAGAAAAAATAACGCTACAAAAAAAATAGCGCATTTAATCGCAATTTATTTTTGCACTCCAAACAGCATGTAATGTTTCTCTTTGTACGAGTTCAAGGAGTAGCTCAGTAGGACGGGCATCCCATGTGCGGAAGCTTTGTTCTCCACGCAAGTTCAATTCCGACTATGATAATTTGTTGCGCATCTATAAAATATATAAAATAATTTAAAAAAAAAGGTTTGGTGGGTGGAAAACAACTACCAGGTGGAAATCTGGATGTGTCCAAGAAAGAATTTGCCTATCCAGAGCTGTTCCAGCCTCTGCTACCACCTCAATGCCAAACATGTTGCAGCTAGCACAGACAACAAAATGACAAAAAAATGTTGCTTCTCGTGTCAAATATTAACATGCGATTAGTTGAGATGAATTAATTACAGAACCTCTAATTAATTTGATTAATTTTTTTAATCGAGTTCCGCCACTACTAACTACATTAAAAGAACATTTAACACTGAGTTTAAAAAATTAAATTAAAATGAAACATGGCAAAAGGGAGGTATCTAAAATTAAGGAAACACATTAAATATTTATACACCACATTATGAAACTGCCATGAGAGAAAGTAAAGATTTTCATTATTAATGTTGTTATTATTATGTAATTACTGGATTTAAGCGCCATTTTTAAAATATGCAATCATGCAAGAAATATTAAAATGGATGAATACTTTACTGGGAACAGCAAAAACAAAATAAATCCATCTAACCATCCATATCAAATGATCATTAATGAGTAACTAGATTCAAAAAATCACCAGGCATTATTTCTGGACTTTATTGCAATGTCCTAACTACTGCCAGTCCCATAAAGAATTTTTTAAAATGATCTCATTATTGACTCAAATATTGATGTTCTAATTCACATTTTTTGTTATTCATCTCAATCTAGTTTTGCACTCAATGGGTCATAAAAATAAAACTGAAGCAGTAATCATTAAATATGCATTCAAACTATTGTCAAAAATCCTTCAGAATTTATAAAAAGCATTTATACAGCTTACATTATCTGTGGTGGCTGTTAAAATGTCTTTAAGTTTGGGAGATACATTTTTTGGTAATTGATGCTAAGGAAATCTTTGTTTTCTATATAAGTACAATGGAGAACTTGCAAACTATTAATGGTTTCAAAAATTTAAAAGTTCAAAACATATTCACAGGGTAACTCAAAGTGCATTACACATGTTTTGACTGATGAAACCCTTTCA
>JAPZDT010000020.1:19193145-19205029 GCA_029814675.1 Acanthurus coeruleus | reverse complement strand
TACACTAAAGTTACATAAGCTGCTTTTTGTTTCTGTCATTTATTTTTTCCGCGCGGCCTCGGTGAAAGTCAGAGATGAAATGTCAAGCAAACAAGTGACGTTTTTAAAATGCATTAAAAAAAATGAACCCTGTAGGAAAATGAATCATAAAAACTCCAAAGCACAAGGAGAAAACATGTCATGGTGCAGGTTTCATAAATCAAAGAACGCCAGCTCGGACATCTTTCTCTCATTTATAAGGCTTCGTCGTATCACCGCTGTCTCGTGTGCAACATGCATGAAAAATGTAAATGATGTCAGAATGACTCGGTGGAGCAGGCATGCTGTTTGTGTATATATGTTACAATACAATCATGTATCATTAAGATCAAACAAGAAATCAGCCACATTGAAGCATTGAAGCATGCGTGTGTGTGTGTGTGTGTGTGTGCGCTAGGTGAGAGATGATGCATGTTTGTGTGTGTGTGTGTGTGTGTGCGAGGAGGTGATGGAGCAGGTTAGGGTGGAGTTTTCTGGCTCGGCCGCTGGTGAACAGATGACTCTGCATGTGCTGATTTGTGACAGCTGGAGCTTGATTAGCATCCTCGACCGCGGCCGCTCGTCAGTGGATCAAGAGGAGAAGAGGGGAGGACAAGGGGGGAGGACAGCCAGAGGAGGGGAGGGGGGAGATGAGCAATAAACTGAAGGATGAAAAGATGCATGACAAATAGACTGGAGGAGGTGATGGATGTAGATTTAACTGCATCAGTGTGTGTGTGTGTGTGTGTGTGTGTGTGAAGATGTTCTGCACTGTTTATGAAGAGGAGAGTGAAGCCAAGCAGGAAGAGCAACAGAGAGAGAAATATACTGCAAAGAATAAATAAAGGAGCAGATTGAGGAGGAAACAGGACAGAGATGAGAGTGGAAGAATTAAATAAATGAATATCTGCAAGAAGAAAGACAGCACAAACAAAACAAAAACAAAAATGTCATCTTAGTTTCTGGCACATAAACAGGAGCTAAATCAGGTTTTGTACAGAAGTGCCTGCTTGATTTGACCGACAGTAACCTGCTGACCTAAATAGTCTGTGGGCTCTCTGCTTATGTTGATGTTTGCTCCCTGTTTGCAGACTTTATGAGGACCAGAAGTCAGTCAGACGGCAGCTCGAGAGCAGCCCTCAACTCCTTCACCGACTCGCAGACAACAGGTAGGCCACGAAATCTACCAGCATTCGTACTCAGAGCTGATTGTACACCAGGGGCTTTCACACTGTACGAGTTCAAGGGGAGAGGTGAATTAAAAAAACAACAGGAAGCTAGTTTTTTTATAGTTTGACCTGCTAATTTGGCCCAATCATCAGCGCGGTCAGCAGATGGAGCCGCAGCAGCTGCGACCTGCAGTTCATGGATGCAGTTCAGTTACTTTTGTGAATAAACTTGTGCTTAGGATTCGTACAGAAAACAACCTTCTTATATAACCAACCTGCAGGGTCGGACACTCAGAGCACCTGATTCATTTCCACCTCTTTTCTTGTCCGAGCAGCTGTCTATAGAATACACAGATCATACCATATCACAGTTATCTGAACAGTTACTGACGCCAAACTTCTTCTCCAAGAGTCAAGTCTCTGTCTCTTTTTCTGTCTCTTGACGCATCTCGTTGAGCAGGAAATGCACTGATGAGGAGTTATCTTTTCTGTGTGTCACAAAGGAAATGAGAATTTATTGTCAATTTTGATATCTGAAAAGCGGAGGTTTTGATGACTTACCATCTATTTTTAGTCGAATAGATGAGCATAAGATTAGTATGAAGATTGTTGTCTGCAGAACACGTCCTTCCCTTTAACGTGGTTCACCCTGAGGTCCACCAAAGAACTTCAGTGGAAAGATAATCATCAGTTTGTTGCTAGGACATTCTTTTGTTTACAATCTATCATATTTCTCCTGAAAAAATGATGTGATATGAATGCTCGGGTTTCAGTTCAAACAGCAGGCTAGAAAACTAGACGATAGTCCTCATCAGTCAAGCCGGGGGGCTTGGAAAGAACCTGGACAGTGCGAAGCTCCCCGGGGTCTATGAAGTCAGTTTCAAATGGCAGTAGCAGACCTCTTAAAGTTTGTAACCCATCCCTGCTGATTTCCTCCCTCTTGTTTTTTCTTGGCTATGACCCATGTCTCCCCTCCATGCCTCTCCATCCCGCTTCCCTTCCCTTGTTTCTGGATCATGAGGCAAATTGTTTTCTTACATTCTGTTTTTTGAAACATCTTTTATTCATCTTCCCCTCCGTCTGCCTCCAGGCGTGACAGAGTGGACATCTTGGTTCAACATCGACCATCCTGGAGGGAATGGAGACTACGAGCGCCTGGAGGCGATCCGTTTCTACTACAGGGAGAGAGTCTGTGCGAGGCCCATGGCCATGGAGGCTCGCACGACAGACTGGGTGGCAGCTGCAGACACCGGGGAAGTGGTCCACTCCAGCCTGGAGAAGGGCTTCTGGTGCATCAACAAGGAACAACTCAACGGCCGCGTCTGCTCCAACTACCACGTCCGCTTCCAGTGTCCTCCAGGTATCCGTGATGACAACAGTTTAGAGCTGTACATTCTGTCACTTCACAGATATGAACATCCAATGGTGCATGGAGGACTGGCTACGGGGAGAAAGCACCGATTGTAGATGCTCTTTGCTGTTTACTGTTTGTGATGTAAAGTAATGTGTTCACTTCCTGTCTCAGATTCTGCTTGTAGCACATGATGCCAGTTTTTCTCAGGATGTCACACTCTTTTTCTTCAACGTGTGTCTTTAGTGCAGAGTTACTGGACGAACTGGAGTGAGTGGGGTCCTTGTTCGACCACAGCTTGTGATGATGTAGGCATCCAGGTCCGCCAGAGGAAATGTGTGAACACCCAGCCCATGCCTCTGTTGTTGGTGCCAGCCTGCCAGGGCCACCACTCAGAAAGGAGGGAGTGCTCCACCCCTCCATGTACAGGTGGAAATTCTAAGATTCAACAGCACTTTTATTTTGAAAGCGCCTGGATTTCTACAATGTGAGAAGATTACAAATCTGAAGATCAGAAGTATGCAGCAGCTGTGAAACTGCTTTCTCTCTCTCTGTGTGATCAGCCAAGTGGAGTCCATGGGGTCGGTGGGGGACGTGTTCAGTGACCTGTGGTGGGGGGCGCAGGATTAGAAGACGAACTTGTGTGAGGACTTCAGTGACAATTCAGTGCACCGGACGGCCTGTTGAAATTCAGAAGTGTGGGAAGAGCCCGTGCCCGGGTAAGTCCAGTGTTCTTTGGAAAAAATCCAAACGTCTCTGTCCAGATTGGTGTCTTTATCTCGTCTCTGTGAATTTCTTTTAACAGTCAAATGTCAGCGTGTGTGCACAGAGGGTCGTCCCAGTGAGGACTGCAGCCGGTGTGTGTGTGATGGCCACATGCTGCATGGGGACGTTCACACGGTGACCGGTGTCCCCGTGGCAGGAGCCTGGGTGGCACTGGCCAGCCAACCCAAGGTGATCCGAGCTCGTACAGACGCCAGAGGTCAGTTCAGGCTCCCAGGAGTCTGCTCCTCCAGCTCCACCTTGATCTCCATCAGGAAGGAGAAGTTTGCCCCGGTCACTGTGTCCACATACAGCAACACCACAGGGTCGTCCTGGGTACGGGCCGTCCTCAAATCTGCCGGTGAGAGCTGAAAGAAATACAAATAACAGAGAAAATATTTTGTACTAAAAAGAGATTCAAACGGTTGCTTTCAATTAAGCCAATCACGACGTAGTTCATGGTTATTTGGTATTAATTAAAGATATTGTTGGCTATTTCTTAGAACAGCTATTTTTTATAAGAGTTTCCTAATTCTTATTATCAGTCCACAGAGCCAGTAAAACCTCTTACCACACTTTCAGACCGTAGAAAAAGGAAATTGACAAAACACCAGCATTAGCAGTTTGGCCTATTTTAAGACTTCACATTGTCTGGAGCGCTCGCTTGCTCGGTTGCATGGAGAATAAATAAAAACAAGCCTGTGCTGCTTTTGAGAGAGCAATTCCCTCAACAGTTATTCTTTATAGCACAGAGACCAAGTTGATAATAAAATGTAATAAATGCAACGTTTGATGAGGTTCACTGAGTTTTACGAGGTCTCAAAGCTCTGTGGCAGCGTTCGCCACAGTCAGAGTAAAGTTTGGAGGGTTTGCCCTTTTCTGCTTTCCACAGAAAAGCCATACATCGTGAAACATCCGGAGGACAAAGTGCGCTATGAAGGAGGACGGGTGCAGTTGTGCTGCAAAGCAACGGGATCGCCGGCCCCTGACAAATACTACTGGTGAGATAAATACTGGTGCTGATTCATTACAAATAGTTAGCTTCAGAGCAATTTAACATAATGCATTATTTATATTTTTATGTCATTAAATTTCTAATTTTAAAAATGATTAAAGGAGCATTGATCAGTTTTTTTGTAGCTGTTTTGAGCTCCACTTTTTGCTGAAAGTGCCTGCACACCCGGTGGAAGCCTATTTCTGTTAAAATGATGAAAAAAGAAACTGTAAGTCATTGTAACGAATCCATATACCATCAATATGTAGATAACATTGTTATGTGGACTTGAAGGATCTTTTTTTTCGTCATATTGATGGAAACAGGCCTGCTGTAGCTGTAAAAATATACTGATGGGAGAGGTGAGAGTTAACATTAAGTTACAGACCAGAGAAACCGAACAATGAGCTAAATCCTCCCTTTTTTTGGAGGTGAGGGAAACTAGACTTGGTTGATATTTCCATGTAGATTCAATATACGAACTTATCTGCCAAGTCATTTGATCCATTATTAATCCAAACTATTGATTAGTACAGCTTAAAATACCAAAAGTAACTTTAAGAATAATGACATACTCTTTTTTTAGTTCAAAAAATGCGGTTGCTTACAATAATTTTTTTAGATTGCTCTGCTTTTTAACATGCACCATGACTTTGAATTTTGAAATGGTGGATTTGAATATGAAAGTTTATTTATTAAAATCTGTAACCCATTTTCAAGGTACCACAATGGGACTTTGCTGGACAGGAAGGTGTACAAGTATGAGGAGGACCTCGTTCTGCGAGACCTGAAGCCAGAGCAGTCGGGGCAGTACTACTGCAAAACCAGCAGCCCTGCAGGCAGCATCAAGTCCTCTCCATCCTTCCTCACTGTGATTGGTATGTTGGTCTCAGATCTCTTTCTGGCAGCGTTTGTATCTCACTGTGAGATCGAGTCATGAATCTCCTGGTTTGATGGCAGATAAGGAAAACAGAGAGAAATGGTCTAAGTTTGTTCTCTCAGTCATAAAGATTTAAAAGCTTCCCTCTAGTCAGTGACACGGTGATGTAATGTGGACTGTAGTTCATAATCATCAGCCTGGAGAGAAAATAATTTACTATAATTAAAGCAGACAGTAGGTATTAAAATTCTGTCTGGCTGCAATCTCACTACATTTGACATTGATGTATTTGGTCAAAGGTCTGCGCAGGTTCAAGTGAAACCACTGACAAAAGGAAAACAACCACAATTCATTTTGCTGTGTCAAAGAAGCTCCCTTCTAGGTCGAAAACACACTTGAAAAGGAATGTCAGAGCAAAGCTCCAGCTGAGTCACCAATGAGCCATGTCCTCACATTAAGAGGATTCAAACAAAACCACAGTGTCCTACAACTGAGGAGAAGAGAAAAGTCATTTAACAGACTGTCTGTCATCGAAAAAAAATGACATGCAAAGAAAATAATAGTAAAATAAAATAACATCAATGCTCACACAATCTGGCTGCGCTTGGGGCAGTAAGTTTTTATTATGTTTATATTGGTTAAAATTACAGCTTTTTATACTGACATTCGTTTTGGACGATGGCTCTGGACTCTGTAAAACCTCAAACCCAACTTCTCCAGAACACCCAGTGTTAAGCTGAAATCCAAGTTTGTCAATAAATCTTGTTTCTTTTCTCTCTCGGAGTCAGGCGAGTACAGTATGTATTTCTACATCCGAGTGGAAGAACTACACGTTGCTTCTTTCCTTCAGGTGCTTGTTAGCACAGACGCCGATTTACGAACCGAGTTTTCATGGAAGATTGAAAAAGCAAAGTTGAAAAGTAAATATGGCAGGCAGCAAAGTTTGTAGAACAGCACTTACACCGCAGAGCAGGGTGAGAAAAGGCCTTAATACTTCTTAACACATATTAAATTCTGCAAAAATTTTAATTCAATTTCCCATTAAATGTGTTAACTGGAGTTCATGAAGGTAAGTAGAGGTTTCACAATTTAATATCAAAGAAATTCCTCCTTTCAAAGCCCTGCTGGTAAAGCCATTAGCAGTATAGCAATGATGTTTCATGTGCACTGCACGACTCCATGTGTCTGCAATTATCAACAAAATAGGGAGCTTAATAAGGATACTTGACAATAAGCTTGATCATGACATCATGCACTTTAATTGTTCTGCCAATGTGTGGGTGAACGAAAATTCTTTTTTCCAACCTCAGTCTGGATGGTTAGTAAATAAATGTTTAATTCAATTTCATGTGTAATTACCCATTCCACCATCCAACTTGGCTACTTAAAGGTACGCTCAGTCCATGCTGACACAGTGTGTTTGCGTAAATACATTATATGAGTGTGTGTGTGTGTGTGTAACCTTGTTAAAAGTTATTAAAAAGAAAAGTTTTCAGTTAACTCACTAAACTTTTTTTCCTCCTCCACTCCTGATATAATATTGAATTAAAAAAACTATATAGATGTTCATAAAATAATCTCATACATAACTGGATAGAAAACAGAATATCAAGAATAGATTTAAAAGACTTTGCAGAGTGGGCAAGGTCCTTTAAGAGAAAGAAAAAAAATTTCAAAATGGCTAGTGTGTTTTCACTTGTAAAAATGAAGAAGCAGCAGCAGTCATTTGTCCACTTTTTTGGCACTTCTGTATTCTACGTATAACAGACGATTAATTTCTTTTTTATATTTGTTATGTCAACACTAAATTAGCATAATTCTTTTTGTGTGTAATTCACAGCTAAAGGAACACCTGCATGTAATTCCACCCCTGAGCAGCACCTCATCAGACTACCCAAAGACTGTGTTCAACCCGGGACTGACTCAAAACACTACAATGCTGGTCGCTGCCCTCACAATAAATGTGCTGGCTTCCTAGACTTTGATATGCGCTGCAGAGACGGATCTGCATTCTGCTGTGGGGTCCAAAATATGGAAAGTCGAATGATTGACTGCGGGCGCTACAGCCTCCCTATACGAGCTGTGACACAGTGCGGCTGCCAGAAGTGTGTGCAGCCAACTGTGCTGGTTCGTGGCAGAGTGGTCACAGCAGACAATAATGAACCCCTGCGTTTTGGGCACATCTACATTGGTAAGGAGAGAGTGGGCACCACTGGATACCAAGGAAGTTTCACACTACAAATTACTCCTGATACACAGAGATTGGTGGTAAATTTCGTCGATCCCTCTCAGAAGTTTCTTGACACTCCTAAGGTGTTCATCTTTGATAAGAAAGGAGGGTCCATCTACCATGATGTAAAAGTGATGAGAAAGCAGGCACCAATTGATATCAATGCAGGAGAGACGAACTCTATTAGCCTAGGGGATATCAAAGGGGAAGACCCTATTGGTCAGCTTGTCATTCCTCCAAACTCCTTCCACAAGGACAACGGAGAAATCTATGAGGGAACTGTGAAAGCTAGTGTCACATTCATCGACCCAAGAAATATCACAACAGCAGCTGCAGCCCCTGGCGATCTGAATTTTGTGGATGATGAGGGTGATATGCTTCCTTTGAGGACCTATGGCATGTTCTCCGTGGACTTCAGAGATGAGAGCAACAAGGAAGTGCTTGGAGCTGGAGCTGTTCAAGTTCTTCTTGACACACAGCACGTCAAAATGCAAGAGCACATTCCTGAAATGAAACTGTGGTCTTTAAACCCAGACACGGGAGTGTGGGAGGAGGAAAGTGACTTCTCCTACACCGCAACAACTACCGGTGGCCATGGACGGAGCAAACGAGAGGAGCGCACATTCCTCATAGGCAACATGGAGATCAGAGAACGTAGGCTCTTCAATTTAGATGTGCCTGAAAACAGACGCTGTTACGTCAAAGTGCGTGCCTACATGAGTGACAAGTTCCTACCTAATGAACAGCTGGAGGGCGTTGTGATCAGCCTGATAAACTTGGAACCCAAACCTGGTTATTCCTCTAATCCCAGGGCTTGGGGGCGCTTTGACAGCGTCATTACTGGACCCAACGGGGCCTGTTTGCCAGCTTTCTGTGATGCCCAAAGACCTGATGCCTACACAGCCTATGTCACAGCAATGATGGGTGGGGAAGAACTGGAGGCAGCTCCCTCGTCCCCCAAGATGAATCCAAATATTATCGGAGTATCTCAGCCATACCTTGATAAAATTGACTACCAGCGCTCTGACCACGAGGATCCGGCCCTGAAGAAAACAGCCTTCAGAATCAACTTGGCAAAGCCTAATCAAAATAATCTTGATGAGACCAATGGGCCAATATATCCATATCAGAATTTAATTGCTTGTGAAAATGCCCCCGTTGATGCAAATCATTTCAGATTCTTCAGAGTGGAAAAGGACAAGTATGAATACAATGTCGTTCCCTTTGAGGAGAATGATTTGACAACCTGGACAGGAGACTACCTCTCCTGGTGGCCTAATCCTCAGGAGTTCAGAGCATGCTTTATTAAGGTCAAGATCCATGGACAAAAGGAAGTTATGATCAGATCGAGGAATCTAGGGGGAACACACAGAGAAACAAAAGGCAAACTTTACGGCATAAGAGACATTCGAAGCACCCGTGACATGCGAGAGGCCAACACCTCGGCAGCATGTGTGGAGTTCAAATGCAGTGGCATGTTGTTTGATCTAGCCCAGGTGGACAGATCCCTTATATCGGTGCTTCCTCAAGGAAACTGTCGCAGGGTTGGCACCAACAGTCTGCTACAAGAGTATCTCATCAAACACCCACCGGTTGCTCAAAATAACGAATCACATGCATTCACCATGCTAGCCCCTGTAGATCCTTTGGGACACAACTATGGCATCTATACAGTCACAGACCAGAATCCCAGAGTGGCCAAAGAGATTGCTATAGGTCGTTGCTTCGATGGCACCTCTGATGGGTTCTCCAGAGAAATGAAGTCCGACTCTGGTGTGGCTTTGACTTTTAGCTGTCCAGAGAGGAAAATTAACAGAGAAAGCCTTTTCCAACGTCTGCAAACCAACCCAGGCCAGACTCTGTCTCAGATGGCCAGGGACATGAGGGAGTCGGAGGGTCTACAGGCGCAGAGATCATCCCAGGTAGTGGCCTATCCTTCTGAGCAGCGGGGCAGGACTCAGAGTCGCAGAGTCAGCTCTACAACCAGGAGAAGAGTGTCCACACGCACACAGGAACGACAATAAATGTGCTACGAAGTAGGTTTTAAAAAAAGCAATTCATCTTCAATCTTCAATCTTTAATCTATTTATAGTATTGCAATTGTTTAAATGTTCGTTGCTTTCGATTCTAGGTCTTCAGTCGAGACTGCTATGACGGCATCAAGTTGAGGGAGGAAAGCTGCCCATCTGTTGATGAGCAGTGGCAGCTCCCTACAGAAACTACGGAAACCACAATACCAAGGCAGACAGCGATTCAGCAAAATTAATGAGTGCGACAGAACATATTCGTTAGACCCTGTACTTACTTGAAATATTTGGTATATAAATTTCCTCCTAAATCATCAATGCATCATTTGGCTATATGTACTGCAGTGACTGGCGTTTATTTAATTAGCTCTGGTCTCATTTCATGTATGAATAGGCAAACTTGACGTTTGAGAATGTAGCTATTACAGTTCTAATTTGTGGCATGCCACTTTCACCATGGTGGGTGTTTTTGCTGACGTTTCTCAACGCTTGACTTGAGACCAAACCTTGAAAAACTGCAAATACTACGCCAGGCCCCAAACACTTCATAATTGTCCCTTGCTTTCCACTGAACTTCGCAACAAAAATCAGAAAGAAACCAACTTGAGGCTCTAGTCATCTGCAGCAGACACTTAGTCCTTTTTCTACAAACTGAAAAAAAAAAACTCTTTCCACCAAGGGGAGACACACTCAAAAGAGCCATGGAAGGTGCAGTGGGGTGAGGAATGCCACCTGGGGAACAAAGGATGTTTTCAGTCATGGTTTTTAATGCAGGCCACATTGCCAACTGTGATTCAGCCAAACCTTCCTTCACACCTACTTAAAATGTGTAAGACAGAGGTCTATGCCAAGACAACCATGGATTTCTCTAGCCTCCGGCAGTCCAAATTGAGTGTAGTTGATTGTGAGGTATGACATATCCGTAATTTCCTTTTGTCCTCTGCACATTCCATATTAGCATCACCGTACAAAATGTTGCTTGAAACAAAATGTTCCCTAATATCTCACTTTCTCAGAAACAATCACAGAGACTCATTCAGGCTCTTAATTGACTTCATTTTTATTGTTGGGAAAATGTGTTTGTCTTCTGCCTTTGTATCTCGAAGTGCAATAACTATATGACTTAACTTAAGAATTCTTTAAGATAAACATGTAACAAAATCTCGCAGTACATAAAAAGAGTGCTGGTGAATGTAGCAGCCACTTCCTCATTATCTGTGGCAGGTAGTTTGCTTAAGATGTTTATACAAGATCTTGCACAGGATTCATTTGTAGTGATTTAAGCAAATAATTTAATGCTATATCATGTAATCATTCTTCAACTCTCTCAACTACGTAGACTCTATTAACCTTTCCATTCTTTTCTGCATGGCTTGGTTGATTTTAAAATGTGTACACTGCAATAATCTTTTCAACTTCAGAGAGCAATCTTGTGAGTGGGAGTTAAAACTCTCAGTGGAGCCCTCTCTTCATTAACAAAACCCACTGAGTGATTCATACACAAGAGTGATAATTAAAAGGTGACACATGGAATTTAGCAGAGTTTTCAGAAATGCTGCCATCCTTCCATTATGTGTGAGATTGTAAGCACATTTAATGTACATTTAAATAATTACTGAGACTGATATATTATGGACTTTAAAAATGAGGCTGTTTTAATTGAGGTTTTTAATAAGGAAAAGCTTCACAGTGTGATAAAAGTTCTGCAATTGTTTATCTGCAAAATGGGCATTTGCAGGCCCATGGGAGAAGCTCCAAGCAGCACTAATCCGAAACCAAATAAGAGAGGGGAGGCATAGAAAAACTAGGAGAGGCTGGCAAGTAAATATAAGCCTTCTGTTAATTAGAAAATAAATTGCATATTCTCTTGAGAACTATTAAAACAGTTTGACATTGACTTTCACAAACAGCCAAACAAGTTTATTTCCAGAATACAAAGGATGGAGTTAAGTATTGAACCAATTTACTGGCCCAAGAGGATTATGGTCAAAGTATTTACCATCAAAATGGCACCAGGCCAAATGTGCAATTAACTCTTGAGGTTGTTTTCAGCTCGATCCATTTAAAGGAGCAATGTGTAACATATGGTCAGAGTTTATGTTGAAAATGTAAAAAAAGTGAACTAACAAATCAACATAATGTGAAAAAGTAGTTATTACTTTGTTTCAAAGACCTCTTTGTATTGTGTTGCACAGATTTCCAGTGAAGTTAGCTTGCAAAGCAACTAGCTTTGTCCAGCTTTTGGCCTACTCTTTGTGAAACAAACTTTATCTAAACACGATAGAAACAAAGGAAAATGAAACTCATCTGAACCATCTTGGTTTGTCTTTCCACTGTTGCAGCAGCCACCGCTGTCAGCGTCCTGGTTTGAGCCATCTAAAATCATTTTGGTACTGTAATCCTCATTGTCAAACTGGCCTCAATCGTTCTCCAAACGCTCACTCATTAGTTAC
>JAPZDT010000020.1:18244791-18255217 GCA_029814675.1 Acanthurus coeruleus | reverse complement strand
TATATTACTTAGAAAAAACAAGCAAAAGTAGCTTCTCCATACATTTTGTGCAGTGCATTGTGGGAGTATATTGTCTGTTGAAAACACACTTGGAACTCACACCTGTTCACCTGCATACAGTTAGCGTGTTTGGTCGTAGCTTCAAAAGCTCGTTCGGTATTTGATTTCCTTGCATCACTCTTATGGCTTTATTTACTATGTCTGTATATGTTGCGAAGACTAAGGTCACTTTGTTTGCTGCAGCTGAGCTCAGTCCTCTTTTTTTAACGCTTCTCAGTGTTCAACATTTAGCAGATCCTTGTGAAACGGCCTGTCCTCTCCATCATGCTTTAGCATAAAGCAAACGGCAGCTCTCGAGTGACCAGACAAAACTGTACAGAAATAGAGATATAATACACACTGTGTGGGCCATGGATCGCAGAATGTGAGAACACTGCATGAGTCAATACCTAAATGAAGAAAGATGCTGATGTGAACATGGATATATGACTCATATCTGTAAGAGTTGACATGCAGGCAGGCAGGTTCATGAATCTTAATAACAAGAGATGAGAAGCAAGTAGGTTCAGTGATATTAACCAAGAAATGTCAGCGTAATGACATGTGAGCTTTTCATACAAATAGTCATGTTGAGCGGTGGATTTAAGACCCAGAACAACTGGTGTCAAACCACTGCCTTTCTCTCCCATCCCCTCCCCATCCTCCTCAAAACCTGTGAGGTAGAAAATAGGCAGATATGAAGAGGTGGGGATGGAGGGAGATAAGCTGATGTGGAGATGGAGACAGGTGAAAGAGGTTAGGGTCATAGCACATGCTCCTCTCGGCCTTCCCTCGCCAATGTTGTTTTATTAGCCCTGTCAGATTGTAATTTGCCCAACAGTAAACATACAGAACGGGCTTAATTAAGAATTTTTGAACGAGGATACGGTCAAGTCCGGAAACATTAGAGGGATTCAACCGGGTGTCGTAAAGATTGATTGAGACGGAGGATGGAAGGACATGGTTAGAAACAGAGGGTGGAGGGAGGAGGGGCGGGAGTGGTGTGTATGTTACAATGGAGGGGTATTCTTGTGTTGCTCGGGGCAGTAGGGTGAGATAAGTTTGGAAAGATAGGGACAAACGATTTTTAATGCATTAACAACCTGGCAGTGCGGGGCAATAACAAGGACAAGATCCGCGTTAAAATGTTTGACATCCTGCTTCGAGATCAATGCGTCCCGGACAGGGCACACAGACGGAGGCCGCATATGCACGGCGACTACCGGCGCAGATAACACACACACACACACACACACACACACACGTATGCACACACACGTACACACACAGCAACCTTAACAGGGCACAGAGCGTGTGGGTGGGGGCATGTGTTAACAGCCTGCAGACCTCAGGGCAGTGAGCAGAAAATAAAAAACAATACCTATATCCATAACAATATCCGCAGGTAAAAGCATCCTTAAATCAAAACAGAGAGAGGGAGCATCTGGAGCCGACTGCTGAGAGCCGCGCGGACTACGTAAAAGGCCAGCAAACTAAAAGAGTAATGAGCCTATCTATATCTCCCTGTGGACCTTAAGTTTGCATTCAATACATTATTTACAGCTGAATTTTTACTGAGGTATAGGTTCCTCTCAGGGGTGTTTACAGACTGGTGCTCTAACTGCTTTCCATTGCCTGCAGTTGGGCTGAGCAACCTTCAGAAGTAACGCGTTCAGCTCGTTTCCCCGTCTTTACAAGTCTGTATATGTGAGTTTCACATCAAGCTCGTAGTGATTTAAATAAGGCTGTCGGTCGTCCTTGCGTGTGAAAGTAAAATGTGGAAAAAAAGCATCAAAAAAGATATTCTGCACTTTTTTTTTTGTTTACAGGATTTATATTAAAAGTATTGTGTTTTAGTGCACAAGCCCAAAAGTGATGTACCCAAACTAACCCGCCTGGGGCTCCTGCACAGTTTTGTTTCGCATGTTTTTCATCTGAAAGGAGTTTACTTTCTGTAAGTGAGTGAAGTATATTTAAAGACAAAGAAGTTCTGTTACTGTTCTGCCTCATTTTCAGTGCTGTTACATTCCAGACAACTATTGCCCTCATTTCACTTGGATATTTAAAAAGTTTGGGCGTATAGATTTGAGAGGCTTTTTGCTTTGATTTTGATCCACTCACAAATGCACCAATTAAAATTAGTAGGATTTTTCCAGATTTATATAAAGTAGATTGCACACTTTTTTCTTTCCGACCCTCCTGTCTGTCTAACAGCAGTGATGAAGAGCTGGCAGTGCCTCGCTCTGGGTTGCATGGCCCTGTCACTGCACAGCTTAACCCTCCAGCTCGAGGGTGCTCCAGGTTTATTATTTCGCGTTTATACTCATTGCAGATGGTGGTTTGGCAGCACTTGCAGGTCTGGTTTATGTCTGAGGTTTATGTCTATGCGTGTAAACTCAGGAATTGGACAGCTCTCTCGTTTTAAAATTGTTGTAAAGATGTAGCCAAAGAAATCAGACATTGGCACAAATATAGAACTGCAGCCCATCGTTGTAAATTCAGAGGATATGATCTGCATAAATGTTGCTTGAGTGTTGATATAAAGAGGTTAATGTAATGTCAGTTGCAGGAATCTGGCGTAAATTATTTGTCTGTGTGCTGCTTTTTAAAGCACTGTCTTCTAGATCTGAAAGATTTTTTTATAATAAGCCCCCCCTCCTCCTCTTCCAGCCAAAACACACTCAAGCTACCATAGCCTGAGAAGTCCCTGCTCCCTTTGTCTTTGTAGTTCAGCAGCTCTCGTCCAAAATACTGTAACTTCTGGGAAACGGGGAGGTCTCAGCTCTCTACTCAGAGAGCACAACAAGCAGAGACTCTTTCTCCAGCGCTTTATGACGCTCTCTCTCCCCCTCTGTCTTTGTCTCTCTCTTTTCAAATAGACTATTTGTCATCTCTGAAATAGAGCATTTTAAAAATTCAACCTGGAGCCAACCCCCACCCTAACTCCCCTCTATTCTCACTCTCAATTCCCTAGACTCTGGCCAGCTACGATCAATAGCCTATTGATCAACTCTCTCCATTCCCATTACACACCAGTGCCAAAAGAGCCAACCATTTTCCCTGAAAAGCTGATGTGGAACATATTTGCAATGGTAAGGTTTCTCTAATTTCAGCTGGTTATTATTAAATGGGCAGAGTGTTTGAGTGCTTTGGTGCCGTGTTGAGGGTGAGTGGTGAGATCGGCTGAAAAACAGCCTCAGTAAACGCGGTTACCTTTTAATTGAAAGGTATTGCAATAAAGTACAGTATGGTTCTCCACTTAAGTAAAATAGGGAAAGGTGAGTGCATTACCACATACGTAGAAAGTAGTTCTTTTTCCAGTTGTTTCTACTTCATTTCTCTCCCCCGCCCTCTGTCTTTCTCCTCTCTCTCTCTCTCCATAGACAATGCTACAGGCAAAATCAATACTGGAAAGAAAAAAAAGAAGGCATATTTTTAGCCTGTTATTATATGAGCTGTATGAGGAAAACAGTGTTTGTGGGAAAGACAGAAATGCCATGGTGCTGATAAGAGAAAGATTGGGTGGGAGAGATACAAAGGAAGTGAAAGAGTGAGAATGATGGTGGTGGGCTGTGTGAGGGAGAGCCTAATGGAGATGGATCAAACGAAGGTGGAGATAAGATGGGGTAACTGTGAGAAAATGGCTGATGTCTTGACCAGGGATGCAGCTCTGTTGAGCCAGCAGGGAGATGGCTGCAAAAAAACGAAGCTTTCGAGGACGTTAAATCTGTAAAATTCAAGAACAGATTTATGTTATCTCAACTCTCTTTTGTTTTTTTGTGTCGTCACACATTTCATTGGCGCCCGTGTGCAGGTTTATTGGTCTTTGTCTGCTTTTCATGTCTGCAAATGAGCACTAAATCACGCTTCCTGCACAACAACAACACAGCAATGCTACTGAATGCATCCTCATGCAGCTTCGCTTCAGCTCTGTGCATTTTCTCTCTGGGTTGCTTGTAAACTCTGACCACCTCACTTTCACTCCTGCTGCCAATGGCTTTCTGATGGACTCCTTCTCCCTAACCTCTTTTCGAGCTCACCTCTGCACCGCCGTCAGTCAACCTCCAACCCTCTTCCCATTGGCCAGAGATGCTCTGTTGATCAAATGGCGGAGCCGTCCAATTGGCTGAAGAGCTCGAGGGGGATGGAAGGGATTGATTTATCTGTGGTATTAGAGGATCAATTAATCCCCATTGTGTGTGCCAGCACAGATAGTCCGATGTGTCTTATTTGGTATGGCTTGTTTCTGCTCGGCCAAGATAAGAGTCTCTCCCATCACTTCCCTCTATGAGCAACAAATCAAATCAAATCGAAAGGGATGACGGCACGCAGAGGGTTCCTCCCCGGGCTGTGGCTGGCTGGTCACAATAAGGAAAGGCCATCAATATGAAAAGTAGTCTGTGCAGAATAAATGCCGCTCATTTGAGGGTCGAGGTGTCCGCTCTGTTGCCAGGACAATCCAGGGTGAGGATATAAACAAACCCTGAGCTGTCTCATGATCCCCCTCGACAATTGATCAATGACATTTAATTCATGTGCGTACAGCTCAAATTAAAATGATTTAAGCCTTTCTCATGTACTCATATGCACGTATTAAAGAATTCTCTGTACATCTGTTCATCAAAATGTCATTTGGTTTAACTTTGGGATACATTTTTGCACAGAGAGATGATTTTGGATTGTATCTCTCATCACATAAAGTCAAACTGCGATAGGAAGGGATGTAAACTCTTTCGGTGTACATAAAGGTGTGTGATTCTTGCTTTGAGGTAAATCTTTAAGGTGAAACTGTCCTTCAATGATTAGTGATTAGCAATAAAAGAGGTAACAGTTTTGTCAGATTTAAAACTCCAGGCCTCTTCAAAATTCTCTGCTTTTCTTTGTCTCACATGATTGCAAATTAAAACATCAGTGAGGTTTTGAGACGATGATTGGCATTCTTCACTGCTTCCTGACTTTTTATAGACCAAACTCCTAATCAATGAATCCACAAAGAATAAATATGTAGTAGAAGTCATCTTTATGCATCTCAGCGTTCAGCATCTTAATCGTACATGATGCGCATAAAGAAGTAGCAACAAATGCTGAGAAACCAGAGGGAGTGCAAGTAACATACTGTACTGCACATTTCTGAGTGGGAACGCAACCGTAGCCAGGGGAGGAAGGGAAAAGGGTCAATGGACCGATACTTGCCGATACTCGCTCCGAGATGACAGTGAAAGGAAAAGGTAAGAGAGACTGGGATAGAAGTGGGTGCTAATTCCTACTTTTCAGTTTAAATAAAGATTGGAGCTGGATAAAAGCCATTAAGGGAGAAATCAGACAGGGCATGCTATGTAGGACAAGAGCTGACTGCAGGGAGGTGAGTGGTGGGATCGATACTCAGTCGATGCGCTAAACACCCAGCTCTGCACACACACACACACACACACACACACAGGGGCATGTGGTATTGCCGGGCATCTGCATGTTTGTGTGAACATGTGTGTGTGTGTGTGTGTGTAGCAGTGACTAATGGAGAAAGAGAGGGAGCCCGGAGAGAAAGAGTGCATGCAATATACAATTAACTCTCTTTTGAGCGAGGGAATATTAAACACAGGCTGCTTGTGTGGACTGTAATTTGTAGTGATAAAAGTATTAAAGCAAAGCACTTGGACAAAGATGGAAGGGTGGACAGCTGCAGAGATGGATTTATTTTCGGAGGCACGATACAGTTAACAAAGATAGATGTTTCAAAAGAGCGTCTCCAGCCCGAACTGGAGCCTCGATACGACTGCAATCACTCTGCATACTGTCCTCCCCTCCTCTCCTCTCCTCTCTCCTTCTCCTCTCCTCTTCTCCTTCTCCATCTCTCCTTCCTTATTTTACCTTCTCCTTCTCTCTCTCTCTCTCTCTCCCCCCTTTGCCTCCCTTCCTCTCTCCCTCTGTAGAATTGATCGACTCTGTCTCCTCAATCCATCTCTCCCTCTGTCGCTTAGCAACGGGTGCTCTATCGGGTGTGGAGGGTGGGAGTTTCAGTAGGGGAGGGGTGGGTGGGAGGAAGAGGGGTAGGACAGGAGGGGGGGCACGTATGGGTGTGTGGGTGGTGGGGGGGTTAAGCAAAAGCCAATTGTACTTGATTCCACATTTATTCTGACTGATACATGTTTCCCTTTCATGCTCTGTGTGTGAAGACTTGGCTGATGAATACATATATATATAAATATATATACTGTATATATATATATATAAATAAAAAGATTTACAAGATAACAAAACGATACCGGCAGAGGAATTTTTCACCATTTATTCCATCTACAAAAAAAAAAGAAAAAAAGAGGAAAACATGTGCTGCAGTTGTAGCACACTGAAAAATGTTTGATATGGGAGCCAGGATGACTAGCAGCAGGTCAGCGGCTCTGCTTTGTGTATCTGACTGTTACAAATCCGACTGAGCAGTCCATCACTTTCCCTGAAGCTGTGTCACTGTTTCATACAGCGAGCCGTCTCTGTGAAAAATACAAAAGGCACACTGGTGTGAGCCTGCACTTTAAATTTATCTGCGCCTCCTTTTTTTTTTCTTTTTCTGTCTCTGCAACATAAAGAGGAAAATCAAGGGAGAGACAGAAAAAAAACTTCCAGGGTGTTTTGGCTCATAAACACAGCATTCAGCTCTTTTTTCATACAAACTACATCTGCTGATTAACATGCTGTCACTATGAAAAGATGCGGAATTATTACGAAAACAACTTTTTTTGTGTGTGTGTGTAAAAACAAATTAAAACAAGTGTGTTCTTTTGTGTAAATTTAAACAATAAATTTCAGGGAATGCAATAAACCCCTGCAGCCATGAGAATTATTGTTGTTCACATTTGCATGAATAAAAGTGAAACAAAAAGCTGTTTAAAGTGGTCCGTGTGCAATCCCTTGATTAACATGCATAGGGGAATAAGAATAAGTGTTGTGCAAGAAGCATTGTTCTGTTTTTAAGACCTTATCCTTTTGATCTACACTTAATGTCTGATCCCCTTTGAGGAAGATGTGTAGGCTATTCTTTAAGCCTAATAAATCCAGCGTTAGCAGTGCTTAAGAAGGGAAAAAAGCTGTGTGGTTTAAAAAACCAGGAGGGCAGGGGGAGAAGACCGATGAATAATGCTCTCAACCAGCTTGTGAGATAATACATACACATTACAATCTATAATCATTCTAATCTACAATCCATAAAGTAGAATAAATGTATAGATATGAGGGCTTCAGCTCAAAGCTGAAATCATATACATCCACATTATACAAGCACTATAATCCAGAATGTAAACGCACACAAGTAAGGATGTGTGTGTGTGTGTGTGTGTGTGTGTGTGTGTGTGTGTAATCTGAAATTCATTAGGTATAATTATACATTTACAGCATGTTTACTGTGAGTCATTTTTTACTGTGTGATAGCTTTCACTTAAACTCACTTGCACAATCCTGCAGACGCACACACACACACACACACACACGCCAGCATTTACATCAGTGCCAATAGTTCACTACAGTTACACTGCCCGCGTATTGTAAGTCACACACAGGCGGTTCGTGGATGGATCGTAAACACAAGATAAAACATTAAAAATGAGTCAGAAGCTGTTAATCTGTGCAGCTTTTTGGCCAAAGTAAATTGACTTTTCAATCAATTTAAAAGAGAGGTTTTGTTAAATATGTGCACTTCTTATCTCTCTACTTATCTACTTATCCATCCATCCATCCATCCATCCATCACATAGAATCTGTGGGGATTCTGAAAGAAAACAGTTTATGTGAATCTAAAGTGCTGTTAAGAACAACTAAAGCAAAATAACTGAAATGTTGGCAGCAAAATACAATTCTGTGACAACGTACACACAGGGACAAATACGGTATAATTAATAGTCCAGAGTCACACACACACACACACACACACAACTTTTTACTATTTTGGAAGACTGATAGAAGTTGTGTTTTTTCACTTTTTTGAGAGGTTAAAAAAGTCTTAAACTGCTTTTTAATAAAAAATAAAAAAATAAACATGTGGAATGAAATAACTAGTGGTTTTATTTTAACTTGGGCATTTTATTTATTTTTTTGGTGGACGAAAAGAAAAAAACCCAATTTTTCAGCCTCATCTGCCGTCGTCCGTCTCGTGAGCACTTTGAGGCCGCGCCAAGTGAAGTTGAAAGTGTCGGAAAGAAAAAGGCGAGTTAATCCGTGTTACATTCGGTAATCCAGCCCAATCCGATCTATAGTCTATTGAACGTGTTTGTGATTAGTAGTTGTATTGATTGCAGTGACATCATGTGAACACACCTGAGTGATGGTTATTTTGCCAACAGCTTGTTAGAATAAATAAATCTGAGGGGCTATAATGACGTTTAATGACAAAAAAATATATATATATCCTATTTATTTTCAATTTGCGTTTATCTTCGTTTAAACAGAGACACACTTTATTTAAACACAATTTCGACAAACTACAGAATAATAAAGCAAAACAGCTCCATGAACAGCAGAGTGCAGATAAAAATACGTGAAAAAATAAACTAATAAAATAAAAGCTTTTATATCCAAACGTCATTTATATTTTTATTTCTTATTTTCCTTTTTAAAAAAAGATGATATTTTTGGATGGTTTTTTTTCTCCTACGATATACTTAATAATACAGACTTTATTCATATGTATCATGAAAAATTGATAATAATAAAATTATATAAAGAAAAATCTTACCGTGTTGATTATTGATCACAGTCTTCTGCAGGGCATGGCGGGCTCATTTGGCACCTGTTGTCCTAAATATTTTTAGAGGCCTGCTGCATTAAAACGCGTGTATTTCTACATAAGTTGGCTTTCATTTTGAGTGAAACCACGAGCAGAAATGTGCGCCCAATTCTTTCTACCAATCGATCAGACTGCGGATGGATCGATATGGCACCAGGGCTATTGATCACCACAGTCCTCTATTGCCGAGCGCTTTCAAATGCAAATGCACCTAAATAATAATCTGTGGCAACACACTAATTCCTTAACAAACTGCAGGCAAACGCTTTGCAAACACAGCGATTCAACGAGCGGCTGATTCTTTTTATTTTGAACATTTAGGCCGCAGAGGTCTGACTGTGCAACAAGCCGTTTTAACAGCAAGCTGCCGTTTAAAGATTTAACAGGACAAACAGGTAACATTCAAAATGAAAGAGGGGGGACATTGATTTGGCCCGCAGCTTATTGAAACTTTGCAGAAATGTTTAAAGGAAGGCGAAGAGTTAAAGGTGTAGTGACAGTAAAAATAAAAAAATAGGCCTAACGTGAATATTTAACCTCCACAAAACAGCACGACTGATAGTCCCTGTGCATCGGAAAATAAATTTAGTTTAGTCAAGTTGCAGTTAATCGTCTTGTTGGAATTATGAGCATATTTCGCTTTAGTGGAAATCTTATAATTTAAGAACAGTCATGTAAATCTCACAAACACACACACACACACACACAAACCTCCTCTTCATGTAGAGCCATAGGCAAACAAGACAGATGTGGTTAGTTTTTTTTTCCCCCAACAAGGCCATATCTGTGTGTGTGTGTGTGTGTGTGTGTGTGTCGGGATGAGAACAGCAGCGCCCCGTCCCGCTGACTTGCTCAGAGGCCTGATCAATGCGACATTACTAAACACTGCTACTTAACTTTTGCCAATAGCCAGATTCAAGTAAATATACTTTAGAATACATTAAGCGTGATGCATCAGCCACGGAGTCATTCAAGAAGTCATGAAAAGATTAGTCTGTCTCTATCGAGTGATTCCTGGGAAAATAGACAAGCTGGTACGGGAGAGTTGGTCCACTGGAAACACTCTCATAAACACGTCTTTTATATAAATACAGTAACATTTAAGACTAGAATATATATTTTTTGGGCTCCTGCTGCTTAAAAGTATGTCCCTTCGAAAATTCACAGCATGTAAAAATAATCCAAATACTTTCGTAATGTCAATAAAAGGCTACTAATAATTTAGAATAAGCTGCAGTTCAAATTTACAATAAGAAAATTGAATGTGACGCGTTTTGTTTTTGAGTCTGCAGCACTCAGCCAAATGAAAAGGTCAGCTTAAAGTTTGCAGCTGAGTGCTATGTGGTGACTTCCTGTAATGAAACTGCCTGTTGAGACGGGTCAAACACAAGCAGGACTCAAACCATTTTAGCAGAACGCATTTTTGGCCTTATCGATCCTTCAGAAATGCATTGAGCGAAGTTCCGGGTTCAGCATTGATTGGCTGATCAGCAAACGACAGCAGCGTTTAAAGATAAAACAAAGCGCTTTGGGCCCTCACAAACAGGGAGCCTCAGTGACTCTACAACTAATTGTATTAAATTATAACAGACCTAAGAAATATTAGAAAAGCAT
>JAPZDT010000020.1:16747511-16768260 GCA_029814675.1 Acanthurus coeruleus | reverse complement strand
ATCTTACACTAATTTTCTGTGTAATGTGAAAAGTGTAGGGAGACCATTAAGGGTTTATTAAGATCTTCATGGGCTTTCACATTAAAGAAATCAAAGTCAACATTACTGAGTATTATTTTTAATCGTTGCATTTACTATTAAAATGAAAAACTTAGTTAAAAATCACAAAATGTTATCTCAAGGCACTTTTCAAAATAGAGCTGATGATTTTTTATTTATAAAGCAAGCACCTGGCAACAGCAGCAAGGAAAAACTCCCCTAGAACAGAACCAGGACTCATGGGTGGTCATCTTCCTTGACCAATTTGTCTAAAAGAGAAAAAGATGAGGATGAGAGAGCGGAACAGAGAGAGTGTTATGTTGAAAATCTATATATTAATGATTAAAAAACTCTGAAGAGCCTGTGTATATTTTTAAATATTTAGAATTTCATTAAATACAGGCTGTGTATTTTCACTTTCTGAGTATTTCAGAAACTGTTGATCTACTGGGATTTTCACAGACAACCATCTGCAGGGTTTCTGAGAATGATCTGAAACAGAGAAAATATCCAGTGAGCAGTAGTTGTGTGGATGAAAATGCCTTGTTGACGTCAGAGGTCAGAGGAGATGGGCAGACTGGTGGAGATGATGATGGAAAAGGCAGCAGTAACTCAAACAACCACTCATTACAACCAAGGTATGCAGAATACCACCTCTGAACACACAACGAACTTTGAAACAGATGGGCTACAGCAGCAGAAGACCACACCGTGTGTCACTCCTGTCAACTAAGAACAGGCAACTGAGGCTACCACTTGCACAGGTTCACCAAAATTGGACAATATAAGATTGGAAAAATGTTGCCTGGTCTGATGATTCTCGATTTCAGCTGCAACATTCAGATGGTAGGATCAGAATTTGGCGTAAACAACACACTTTGGGCCCCCTACTACCAATTGAGCATCATTTAAATGCCACAGCCTACCTGAGTATTGTTGCGGACCATGTCCATCCCTTCCCTTTATGACCACAGTGTAACCCAGCTTCTGATGGCTACTTCCAGCACGATAATGGACCATGGGGCTCTATTTTCGTGGTGCAGCACAAGGTGGCACAGCAATTTGGCAATTTGGTAGACCCAGCTGCGCCGGGATGGGTGTCGGGGCGCAGCAGGGTGAGGTGGCAACAGATTCAGCTTGGCGCAGTGACTGTTTCGTGCCAAAAGGCTGCACCGAAGGTGCGCTGAAAGCTCGCCAGCTTTCAGCCAAAACCTCACAGGCTGGTTTACAGAATGTCAGGCACATTTTAATGTAATTAATAATCACAACAACCACTATTTAATGCAACTATCTGAATCAGCACATAAATTTATATCTATATCAACTGTCCCGTCAAATCTGATGTCAGATCAAAGGCGCTTGGCACGCGTAATGGAAACTCAACCTGACTTAATTAACACAGTTGAAACTGTGATGCAAACTTACGACTTCACATCTCTCTCAGCCAACCACAAACAGCCTCGGCATCAGATAGTGAGTGTATATTTGGCTTCTCTCATCTCATAAAATTTAAAAGAAAATAAAAAAAGAGAGAGATGCTCGCCGAAGGTTCAGGTTCAGGTTCAGGTTACTTTATTTATACCCACAGGTAGATTTGTCCTGCAGTGGGTTCACACATAACATTCCAACATAAAAACATAATAAACAAGTTACCATGATAAAATCATGGTAAAAGTGTTCCATAGCTCAAGCTCAAGGCTCTACCAATAAACACACAGATCTCCTAAAAACACAAACTGACAAGAATAGAATGAGTTGTAAAAAAAGGATACAAAAGAGTGTAGAAACCCAGATACTTAACTACAATAGAATAAAAATAACAATAACAAATAAATAAATAAATAGGGCACAATGTCTAATTACAGCTTGTTTAGCTTCATGATGGCAGCAGGAACAAAACTGTTTCTGTAACGTTTTGTCTTACATTTTGTGACCAAGTATCTCCATCTGGAGGGGAGAAGCTGGAATTCACAGTGTAAAGGGTGAGAGTCATCATTTAAAATAGAAGAAGCTATCCTCTGTAGCTGTCTGTAATACAGGGGTGCTGAGGAAAGCTGAACCTCACCAATCAGTCGCGAGAACCATTTAACTATTTGGTTTAAGGCATTCCTGTCTTTTAAGGATACGTGACCAAACCATGACACCAAAGAAAATGATAAAAACTGATTCAATAAAAGCACAATAAAACATGGTCATGATAGTTCGGTCAATATAAAAGCGCGAGAGCGTCCTTAAACAGTGCAAACGTTGTTGACCCCTCTTGCACACAGCTTCACAGTTGGCTACAAAATTCAATTTGTCATCAATGACTGTCCCCAGGTATTTGTAAGACTGCACCACCTCAATAGTCAGACCTTTAATAAGACTGTCTTCGTGCAAGTGGGTATTCCTCCTGAAATCAATCACCATATCTTTAGTTTTTGCTATGTTAATTTGTAGATACGACTGTTCACACCAGTGCACAAAATCCTCTACCACTGGGCCATGGCTGGTTTCGTTTTCCTGCAGTAGACTGACAATAATCATCCGATATTTCATAATAAATTTATTGTCATGTCTGCTTTGGCACATGTTTGTGTATAAAATGTATAATAGTGGTGACAAGACACAGCCTTGAGGTGACCCAGTGGATCAGCACTTTCGGTCAGAGAGAACACCATTTACTTTTACCCTCTGTGATCTGTTAGTTAAAAAGTTTAAAATCCAACCCACCAGGTTGTTATTCAGCTCAAAGTGTTCTTGTATCCTTTTGGTTAAAATGTGAGGTTGGATTGTATTAAAAGCAGAGGAAAAATCCACAAATAAAAGTCTGGCATGAGTCCCTTTAAGATCCAAATGTCTAAAAAAGCTGATTTAGCAAAGTGAGTGTTGCATCCTCCTCTCCTCTGTGAGACCTATGTGCAAATTGCATAGGGTCCAAGATGTGTTCAGTCTGCCTGACGATCTCAGTCCTGACCAGCTTTTCAAAGATTTTCATGAGAACTGATGTCAGAGCGACTGGTCTGAAATCACCAACGGCTCTTGGGCAGTTAGATTTCGGGACAGGAACTACTACTGCGTCTTTCCAGGTGGCAGGTACATGCTGTGTTTGTGGTGATTTATTATAAATGTAGTGAAAGATAGGGTTCAACTCACTGGCACAATATTTTACAATGCGTCCACAGATATTATCAGGACTATGGCTTTTTTTTGTTTTAACTGAACAAAAAGCCCTTTTGACATCTTGCAGGTCAATGATAAAATGCTGGCTATCCTTCAATTTGTCACTCTGCTCTTGAATTTCATTACTAAAATCCAAGGCATTGAAACAACAATAGAAGCCATTAAAAGCATTTGCAAGATCCAAGTCAGAAGTAAAACCATTTAGAGTGACCCATTTAGAGGGTGCTGCTCTCTGGGTTGTGAAGGCCTGCAATGGTTTTCATACTCGCCCAGGCTGACCCAAGTTCATTTTTCCACCAATTTTCGCTATAATTCTAATTTATTATTTTGGTTTGCCTGAAATTTTGCTTTGTGAAATTTCAATTTTTTATTCTTTAGTGGCAGAATGCAGATCAGAAGCAGTTTCCTGTGTTGTGTCTTGAAACCGAAGTTTCAATCCACTGGGCCAAAATTCTAAGTATTTTAGCTGTGTTCAATTGTTCTTATTGGTGTCTAAAAATCATCCAAAGTCAGAAAAATAACTTCTTAAACAAAATCATCAGAAGTCAGAAAAACAACTTCTTAAAAGAAATCATCAGGAGTCGGAGTCCAAGGCAGCAAAGACTTTAATGCCGGCATCAAAGGAGAACAAATTCAAAGTGCACTCAACATACACCAGAATAGTTCTGAGCTCCTCCAGCTCATACACTAGCTTTTATATGGCTCTTTACCACACCCACTGTCCACCCTACCAAACTTTTTCATTGACCAAATATTACAAATTATTTCATTACCTCATACATCAGACCTCCTCCCCTGACTGGGCACTTTTGATACTTTTGCAACACTCGGGTTAAGTCAGGTCATACTCTTTTGACTCTATTATGTTCTGTATTGGTCCTGTACTTATTTCTTACAGTTACTTCTGGGTATTTTACACTATTGTTTCTGAGCTTTCTCTTGCGGCCCTTTTTTTAAAATCAATAGAGTTTAATATAAGTGCACTTGATTCTTTACTAAGTTGAATATGATGTAGTGAGGTTAACATAGAGGCATTCTGAATAACTATTATCATATTTGCTTCCCCATAACACAACACACTATGATCTTATAATATCCTTATAACAATAATCAATATCAATAATTAATTCCTGGCATTGCATGTTATTTTCTTTAGCACATCACGTCTTATTGAAAAATTACACTACAAACTCTAGTACATAGTTTCATCAACACATTGGCAAAGAACTCAATTCCAAACAGTGTAAAAAGAGGAGAAAAGAGAAAGTGAAGAGAGGTGGTTCAGTGAGTTGATTTTGTGTCAGAATGTGGTGTGACAAAGAAGAGGGAGTCTAGCTTAGCCTGAAGCTGCTGAATGTACTCATACATTACGTGAGCTGTACTAGCCGTGATGATCCAACCACTAAGTAAAAGCCCAAGAGCAACCAGGCTGATGGGGCTCTCCATGTAGGATGGAGACTGGCTCTCACGTTTAGAGAATAAGGTGGTGAGTCCTGCTGGTTTCAAGCTGAACTGGAAGCAGAAAACCTTGTCATCTACTTTGTACCCATGGTTGGGTGCTTTTCTATCGTGGTATGATTTTGAACACTTTACACGAGCCTCAAGGTTTTCCTGGGCGAAAGCAAATGTGGCTTGAGGGTGAATACTTTCAATCTGTTTGTTTAAAACAGCCAAATTATTAATGTAGTTGTTTCTTTAAATGAAATAATGTGTTCATTTATGTCCAGAACTGTTTTTCTTTATTTTAAATGCAAATGATAAGACTTGTGTGATATAAGGGTTTTCAAAGAGCACATGTAACGCAGCATAAAAACTGAATAAAAAGGAATATTCAACATTTAACATTTGTGTACTCAAGGTGAAGACACAAGGGTTTAAATGATCTAATTCTATATCAGACCGAACAAATAGGAATGATTAACTTTCTACTGTGTCTAACGGTGTTGACCAAAACTAAGTTATGACAGGAAAAACACATATTTATGAACAAATGACATGAAACTTTACTTACATTACTTAATTGTTGAGAAATTGTTCTATAAACATGAGCATAGATTTCTTAATTGTTTTGCTTTTTTCAAAGTTCAAACCAGTTTTATCCAAATACTCAAGAATTCAATTCAGAAAGTGACAAAATAACAGAACATTAATGTCCTCATTACTTTATTGGAGGATAGGTCAACCGTGAAGTTGACACTGTGCTGTCTTGATGCAGATATAAGTAGGAATATTTACCTGGTCTGTCTGGTTTCAAATGTGGTCAAAGTTTTGGCATCGTTCACTATCAATTATGTATTATGTCACCCGTGCCCTATTAATCAAAACACAAAATGAAACTGTCCATCACACCCTCACAGATGAAAGTCTGGAAAATGCGAGAGCTGAACTTTTGAATGATGGCAGACAAAGAAACAGTGAGGTGGTGAAGCAAAACCCAGCAGCCATAGAGTTTAAAGCCAGGTGGCCTGCATTCTTTCATATTGATGAGGTAAACACATGCTTATTATGCAATTTCAGTGTGCAGCTGTTAAAATTTAAAGTCTGATAAGGTAAAACAGAAGATGACCAACATTTGGAGAAAAAAAAAAATCTCCCGTAGAGGAAGCAGTTCTTTATTTTGGCCACCTGGGGGCAGAAGAACTCTACAGCAAGCTACTCTTCTAATTTCTAACAGATAAATGCTGAATCCCAGCATATTACAACACTTCCACTTGAGACAAACTTCATGGTACAGTTTGACAGTCTTTTACCCCAGCTGACATCTGTTTTCCAGAAGAAGGGAGGTGTTAGTCTCATTATGAACCAGAAATATTTTAAGACTTCTCATAACAACATTAAACATTATGCCACTGCTTCAGCAAGGTATCTTGGAAATCAAATTGATTGACACTGCCAACTGACAAAAGATAGGATTTATGTTTATTTTCTGTAGCTAACTACTAATTATCTAGTAGCAAAGCCAAAGCTCAGTTATATTCAGGGTTTTTTCTACATTGTCTATTTACTTGATCGAATCAAAAGATACCATGATTTTTAGTTTGATACAGGAAGGTTTTTCATAACAACTCAACACTATTTACATGCTACCTTTTGTATCTTCCCTTGTTTATTGTTGTAGAAATTGAATAGTCTAACTGTTGATCTGTTGAACTTGGAGGTCAGAGGACCACTGACTGTCTGTCAACTTGTACAGTAGATATGTTTTGATGTTAGTGAGACCAACTGATCTTGGAAATGTACATTATTGTTTATGTTATAACTCAAAGCCACATTCTCTCTAAAAGCTTCAGTTTATAAATAAATTAATCTTTCTGTTCTTCATTTTCAAAATCTTCTCCTCTCAATTTATACATTTTCAGTAACACCTGATTTATTTGTAGTTTATGAAACTGACTGTAATGTGAGTGTATTGTCAAAATATTCTCATTGTGTAGAACAGGAAATAAAATGCAAAATCATACAATCATTTTTTCTGCCTTTGTTTTTATTTCAAATCCTGTTTTGAAACAGTATTTTCTTATTTTGTTTCTTATAATTTTGAAAACATTTTTCCTCCTGCTTTTCACTTTTCCTTTAGATCATCTTTTTACCTCTCTGTCTCCATGTCGTCCTCTTCTCCTAGGACACCCCGCCTCCTCTTTCAATGCCTCTTTTCCACCTGGTCCTTTTCTCCTTGGACCCCCTCTCTCCTTTGTCACTTCTTCTCCATGTCGTTCTTCTTTCCTCTGATGATCCTCTTGCAGCTTTGCTCTTTCTTGCTCACCTTTCTTTTTCTCTTCGACCTCTGATGGCTCCTCCTGCTGTTTCTCTCTTTTTCCCTCGCAGATATTTCTTTCCTCCTCCTCACATGCTGCCACCTGTTGCTTAATGTTTTCTTTGTTGTAGGTCTTTCTCTTCAACAGCTTGCTTTGATGAAAAAACATTTCCATCACCGATGTTGGCTTTGGACAAACGTTCTGTGAATATTTTGCCAGGACTATAGCTGTGGCTGGGCTTACATAAGCCTGATTCATCTGAGGAAAAAAAAATCAAAAATAAACACTAACTGGTTCTCAAGTAAAATACACCAACACTGATCTTCAGATTTGTTAGTGTCAAGTGCACAGGAACTTTAGACTCGGCTGTGAAACCTGCTGTATACCTGGACAGTTTTCTCCAATCAAGCTTCAACAATTAACCTCAATGATCTCTCTGTCAAAACCATCGACTTGTCTCCTAGACCCCTGTTATACGAATTTTGTGATGTGATGCATATTTCTATTCATCTTCAGTTTGTTTCTACTATTAAAACTACATATTCATGTTCTAAATGTCTGAGCTATGTATCCATGTCTAGTATACTGAGCTTCCACGGCTGTACTGCAAACAAAGAGAGTCTGTGAATTATCACGGAGTGGCGAAGGTCACAGCTAGATAACCGGCAGGAGTGAGAAGTCGTAAAAGACAAAGTTAGTTATGTGGCAGGTCAGCCTGGTATGCCATGGTACCACCTTGGAAGAATAGGATATAAGAATCTCATCACCCTGTAACAAGCTGAGCACTTCTCTGAGACAGCCTGATGTGTTGTTGATCTGTAACTGCTCCTCTGGATCCAGATTAAAGCTTTGTAAGATCTTAACTGAACGACTCCGATCTCCTCTTTAAGCAAGTCCATCCACGAACTGGAAATTATTTTACCAACCCCGTCCCAACCAGTCTGCTTTCATCCTGTCTCTAGTTACAGGTTATGTACCTCAGTCATTTAAATTAGCTGCAGTTAAACCTCTTCTTAAAAAGCCTACTACCAGGCATATTGGCAAACTGTAGACCCATTTCTAACCTCCCCTTCCTATCTAAGATCCTTGAGAAAGCAATTGCTAGTCAGTTATGCAACTTTGTTCAAAACAATAGCTTGTTTGAGGACTTTCAGTCAGGATTCAGAGTGCATCATAGCACGGAGACAGCGCTGGTCACATCCTACTACAGAGACTAGAACATCTACTTGGCATTAAAGGAACCGCGCTGAGCTGGTTTAGGTTGCATCTCTCAGATCAGTTCCAATTTGTACTTGTCAATGATTTCAATTTTCAATTTTATTTATTTATATATCCACTTTTATTTATTTAGATAGCGCCTCTATCAACCCAATCGGTCGAGGCAGATGACACCCCACCCACCACCACCCTGAGTCTGGTTCTGCTCAAGGTTTCTGCCTCTTAAAGGAAGTTTTTTCTTGCCACTGTCGCCAAGTGCTACTCATGGTGGGAACTGTTGGGTCTTTCTTTGTACATCATTTTTATACAGAGTACGGTTTAGACCTCTACACGTAAGTGCCTTGAGATAACCTGTGTTATGATTTGGCGCTATTTTAATAAAACTGACTTGAAAAAGTACACCTACCCGAGAAGGGACTTGTACAGCCACAGCCATCTTTGCTTTTTTTGTAATTTCCTACAGACAGAAAAACCCATGTTATCAGACACACAAATTAGTGTAAACCAAGTTTCTACATATCAGTGGCTTCAGTGAAATCAGTGAAATTTGTTCAACCAAATTTAGGTTTATCAACTCTTCCTCTCCTTAACTCCATTGTCATCACTAATCATAACTAAAAATGAAATGCTACTGTAGTGTATAACACAAATTCCAACTTTAGTAAATTGGAGTTCTCACCGGACTGTTCCTGGGTGTGGGTGCAGGCCTTTTCTTTCGCAGATGGGGAACCCTTGGCTTCACACTGGCCTCCTCTTCCTCTTCTCTTCCATTCTTGCAGGTCTTTCTCTCCTCCTCTGATGGCTCCTCCTGCAGCTTCGTTCTTTCTTCCTCGCAGGTCTTTCCCTCTTCCTCTGATGGCTCCTCCTGCAGCTTCGTTCTTTCTTCCTCGCAGGTCTTTCTCTCTTCCTCTGATGGCTCCTCCTGCAGCTTCGTTCTTTCTTCCTCGCAGGTCTTTCTCTCCTCTGTGGTGTCACACGACTTTGTCTTTCGATGAACATTCTGTGAAGGTTGTACTAAGGTTTTAGCTGTGACTGGCCTTACATAAGTCTGCTTCATCTTGCAAAAACAAACAAAAGCAGAAAACATCAAAAGCACATCACACAAAACACAAAAAACAAACACAAACAAGTTCTCAATGAAAATGTACCAAGTCCAGATCTTTGGTTTTGTTTATTGTGATGTACCCCTACCCGGGGAGGGACTTGTGCAGCCATCCTTGCTTTTTTTGTAATTTCCTACAGACAGAAAAACCCATGTTATCAGATACACAAAATAGTGAAGGCCAAGTTTCTACATATCAGTGGCTTCAATGCGGAAATTTGTTTAACCAAATCTAGGTTTACCAACACTTCCTCTCCCTAGCTCTGCTGTTGTTAGTTATCATACTTAAAAATGAAATGTCATTGTCATTTAGAAAAGCAGCAACCTTCAAACAGAATAATCGGGTGGATAACAGAGATTAGGGAAATTGTGGCTAGTTTGACTTCACTTCCTTTCCTTACCTCCATTGTTGTCAGTTATCCTATCATCATCATGAAATGCTACTGTCATGGCTATGACTGGGTGGATTAGAGAAATTCCAATTTTATTAAATTGGAGCTCTCACCGGACTGTTCCTGGGTGTGGGCGTAGTCCTCTTGTGGGGCCGGGGAACCCTTTGCTTCACAATGGCCTCCTCTTCCTCCTCTTCAGAATCCTCTTCTTCTGTTCCATTCTTTGGGGGCTGCCAATCACCTGACCCCTCATCTTCAGAGGAGCTCGCCATCTATTTTAGATAAGATAACATGGACTTTTTCTCACTCACTTACCCTATTCACTGAAACTGATGAAGACTACTCTTACCGATCTTTGACTGGCTGAGGATAGCTCTTTCTTGCGCAGGATTAGAACCCTTCCAGTCACCCTCTTGGTTCTTCTTTTTTTCAGATTCTTGCATGCCCTCCCTTGTGCCCTCCTGAGATGATTCTGTCCGCTGTAAAATGAAAGGTTAAAATCATGAATTGATACCACTCAACCCCAAAGAACTGTTTTTCAATTTGTCATGCTGAAGTAACCTTGGTAAAATCTTTTGGCCGTTTGGGGATCATGACACATGAATGTTGCTACCCTCTCATATGTTTTGTGTCCCAGCTGCCGCTTGGCCTGGTGGGAGAAATCACGCACAAAGTACATAAGATAAAAATGTTGCATCTTGTAACAATAATAAAGACTTTAAAAGAACAAAACGTGTCTTACGTAAGTGGCAACAGAAGAACGTAACATATTGAATGTGGGGCCAGGACCCAGATTCAGTCCTTCCCAGGCATCCTCTGGGGATACTCTGGGAGTTTAAATAAGGGCCCTCCAACAGTGGTATGAAAAAACGTGGATGCCTCTGAGCCTCCCTCAATGTGACCATGAAGTCTGTTGTAACGCCTGAACCAGGCAGACTCCTCTGGCTTCAGTGGTATGGCTGCTTGCCCAAAGTGTCTCTGGGTTTTGTGCTCCTGAATCTATTTTAAAAAGACACTTGATTAGTGTTTCTAGCTAAGTTGTTAAACAATAGATGCATGTTGTGTTCACTTGTTTCATTTTAATATTTGTGCTCACACGAATGACACGATGACCTCTTGTAGTCTTTTCAGCAGTCTTGACCTCTTTCGCCGACATGTTGATGATTACACCCTTCCGATGTCCAGTCGTTGCAATGAGAAACCCACCAAGCAGTCCAAAAAACAGTCTGAGTTTCCTTACGTTATGTGGTTCCTCCTCAAGATCATCTTTTAAAGAAGAGAAACAACATTTTATGCATGAGCGTTCAAAGACAGTCGCCTTTAGGTCTGGAGCTGATTTAGCAACTCTGTTTTCCACTACCATAATCCACCACACAATAATTCTGTACAAACTGGAAGACAGCCAAGTTAGCAGACAGCACATAGGCACGAACCCAGTTTCTAAATATAAATCAATCTAAAATCTTCTCGGGCTCCTCAACACAATTTAATATATATAGTACCAATTTACAACAAAGAGCCACCTCAACGCATTTTGAAAAGAAAAACCAAATACATCCCCTTTGAGCAATCTCTTAGAGATGTTTGAACAACTGCTGTGACTATTGATCCTTACCAAGTGCAGCATCAATATGCTTTGGTGCCTCCTCTATGAACCGAGCATGTTTTATGGCCTTGACAAGTTTGTCTGAAGAACAAACAAACAACAAACAACTACTGTTCAGCATATATGTGTCTAAACTTAAATTATGAGATTTACATCAATGGAGGTGAAAGCTGAACTTGCCAGACTTAGTACGTCGCACAAGGAGCTGGTGCCCAACAACATCTCTGCCAATGTCTCGGACACGTGCCCTAAGCTCCACTGTCAGGGCCTTGATTCCCCTTTCACCAAGCCTCACACAACGCGGCTTCATGCTGGACAGATATTTTAAGAATGCCAAAACATCCATTAAATATATCCGTTGGGTTGTGGGTGTGAACCCTTTTTGTTGCAGGCTGGCTACAAACCTTAAAGGTCAAAAATAAGCATCAGTTCATGTCCTCTCATAGTCAATAGACAATCACAGGTAATTCTTCAAGTTTTGTAAACTCACCCTCTGACTCTTGAAATATCCTGCAGGAACAACAGATTTCCATTTGGACTGGGGCAGTTTGCCATGAAGTGGAGGAAGTGGAACACATGTGTGGCACGCTGCTTTGCATTTTCCTGAACTTTTCTTGGCGGGTTGGCACCTTCCACATGGCCTTTAAAGTCGTCTACCAGTTTCACTGAGGGACAGGCAAATACATAATTACACATGAAACAATGGCAAACATGTAACAGTAAGATTCTTAATCCTAAATGTTTCGATAGGAATGTGATATTCACCATACGCAGGGGCGTCTGACGCTGAATATTTTGGCACACGCTTGTATTTCATAGCCTGGAAAAATATGAAATGAGATGCAGACATCCAAACTTAACGTCCAGAACTGGTCACATTGATGTGTGAGTAGAATGAAATGATCCTCACATTTGCACGCATTGTAGAAGAATGCAGCTGCTTCAGCTCATCATTTCGTTCAATTTCGCATTCAAGCAGCTGCCTTGTCACATAAAGCTCTGCAAACGGAAACTGACAATTTTCACAACCATCTGCAGGTATCCTTGGAGGAGGGCGGTGTTTTTGTCTGACAATGGAGCGGGGAGGTTTGCTGGCTAAGGATGAGGATGGTGTGGTACTCAGCGGCAAAGGTGAAAGAGCAGTGACAGCAGTTGGCGATCCTCTTGAAGGGGACATGGATGGTCCACACTTAGTGGGTACTAGGCTCACAGAATCTGTGGCACTTCTGTGTTACTTGGTGATGGCAAAGCTGAGACAGTTGCACCGAAACAATTTGAAGGAGGAGGCGTTTGTGGGGCGGGTGTGGATGGCTCACAGTCACTGGATCCTGGACCTACAGAATCTGTTGCATGTATGGCAGTGGACAGAGATAATGCAGGTGTGAAGGTGGCTGTGGCATTATAAAGGGTCGTGGTCCTTTCAGATGCCCTTGCAGCTATCTCCCTACAGACGGCCTCTTCAATGGCAGATCCATTCACTTGATCCATATGCGACACAATTGGTGGTTGGGGATGGCTGGCCCCCAACAGTGCCAGCTCCCTCGCAATGTAGCTGTCTTTTGCCCTTTCCATATAAAGTTGAGCTATAGGTTTCTGAAAAAATGAGGACAACATTACTTTAAATGTAAATGTATTTTGTCTAACTCTGTTCTGCTTTACACTTTCATACCTTATGTAATATCTTAGCTACTTCTCCTTTGCTCTATTTCTAAGGATGACCAGCAAATCAATATACACACAGCAGTCAAATACATACCTCCAACCCATGGACCTTTAACAGATGCTTGTCAAGTCTGTTGATATGTTTGGATTCGCATAAGCGAACTGGACAGTCCAGATTTGCCCTAAAGCTGGGGAAACGACACCAATGAAAAAAGGCATATTATCCAGAGAATAGGACATTGCCTTACTGAACAGCAAACTGCGGTAAAAGTCCCTGTATTCATTCATTATGGATTTACCACTGTAATATTAAAAAAGTCCCCATTGCGTGTGTGTGTGTGTGTGTGTGAATGGTAATATTTCCAAAATACTTACTGTCTGTGAGCCAACTTGCTCAAAAGACTGAGCTCTTCTTTGTTTTTCACTTTCTCTGTGACTTTGAGATGCTGCATTATATCCACATATCTAAGTCCACAAGCTGTTTTATTGCGGGGCCTTCTTCTGGGGTGAGGAGACTTTGCTGGCACAGGATTTTTCTGTGCTTTGGCCTCCTCTGGTCTCTGTGTTCAAATGCAAGAGATGAAAAAAATGACATGATGATTTACAGAAATACAAACTTAATCATGTCAAATTTTGCACTAAAATTAGGCAAACTGCTACTTTTTTGCCCTAGAAAAATGTTTTCAAAAGTAGTGAAAGTGGCATCATCTCACCTGATTGACGGTTGTTAGAAGGTTTTGCTTGTTGTTATTTTTATTACTATGCACAGAACTGAATAGCTGAGGTTGTTTGGAGATAACAGTAGCTCAGACCTCTATATATAAGCTGTCACACCCTCTTCTCTCCCTCACTTTATTCACTAATTCTACCATTATCATATTAACTTCAAGGTTATGTTAATTCATGTGTTTCAGCTCAAGTTAATTCATTTGATTTATAAAATGTTGTTATTTTACATGTATATCTACATCTGCCTATTTACATACTGGTGTTTTACATTTAGCATTAACATATTAAATATTTCCAGAAGCATCTTTAAAACAGCTATAATAATATGTAGCGGTGGGACTCGATTAAAAAAATCCATCTAATTAATTAGAGGCTTTGTAATTAACTAATCGCGATTAATCGCATATCAACATTTGACACCAGTAGCAACATTTTTTGGCATTTTGTTGTCTGTGCTTGCTGCAACATGTTTGGCATTGAGGTGGTAGCGGAGGTTGGAAGACCTACTCCGGGAACTCATGCAATGAAAAAAGGTTCCGCGCTTTGCAGTGCAAAAATAAATTGCGATTAATTGCGTTAATTTTTTTATCCTGTTATTTTTTCTGTAATTAATTAACCGTAATTAACGCGATAAAGTCCCAGCCGTAGTACACATATAAGGGAGAAGAGAAAAAAAACAGAAAACAAAAAATAAAGTAAGAAACAGACATAAAATAAATACATAAGTATATTTAAAGTGAGGTATCAGGGAAAATCATTTTGTAATAACCGAGAGTTTTATTACTCTGTTTGTTATCAACTAAAGTGAGTGATTTCATTAGGGAGTTTAGTTCCATAAGAAAGGGAGGAGTCTTTGGAAGTGCTTAGAAAAACTGCTGTTTATGAATAAAAAAAATGGCATTTAGTATAATGAAGTTAATCAAATATTCAAGAGTGTAGTCATCTGGATTATCATAGTAACAAGCAATATCTTTAAGATCAAAAGAGTAAACAGTGTTAACGGGTTTAAAAAGATGAGACTCCAGATCTTTCCAGAATTTTTGGGTTATTTCACAGTTGAAAAAAAGATGACAAATTGTTTCCATGTCTTGACCACAAAATGAACAGGAAGCATCAATGTCTGCAAATTTAGCAATAAAGCAGTTAGCTGGGTATATTTTATATAGGATTTTAAGGTGTGTTTCCTTAGCTTTGTTTGAAATACAGTATTTATAGGGTAAAAGCCTAGCTCTTCTCCAGTTAATGTTTACAATTTGAGACCTCCAAAAAAAACTTGCCTCTAGGTATTGTTTTATTCTTTCTTTAAAGTGTTTGGTGAATATGCTTATTATTGCACTTTTTATCTGTTAGTTCAATTCCATCCAGCATCAGTAAAGGTTGGATCATATTGTTTTCACCATAATATGAGTGGTTTTTCACAAGTTGAGCTAGTCCATTTGGAATAGCAAGAGTTAAGGGTTTGAATTCCTTAAAAGGAATCAGAAAATTGTGCACAGACATAAATTGCTCATAGGACAGCATATTACCAGATTCATCAAAAAGAATTAAAATATGATTCATATCTCTCTGATACCATTTAGGAAAGAACAAGGATTTCTTTCTGATACAAATGTCACAGTTATTCCAGAGAAAAGTTCTGTGAGGTGAAAAATTATGAACAAAAGCCAGTTTCCAAGCTAAAAGGGCTTGTTGATGGAATTTTGATAACTTGAGAGGTAATCTACTCAGCAAGAAATTACACTTCAAAAGAAAAGAGAGACTTCTAATCTTGTTGAAAATGTAGTTTGGGATAAAGTGCCAAATTGAATCAGGATTTTTAAGAAACTTTTTCAACCAGTTAATCTTAAAGGTATTAACAGTATCAACGAAATCCAGGACCTCAAAACCACCATCCGCTTTACTGTTGGAAAGAACTGATTTTTTAAGTTTACGTGACTTATTTTTTCAGATAAAATCAAGAAAAATTTTATTTATTTCAGTGGTAGTAGAATCATTTACAAATAAGGATAAGGATGGGTACACAAAACGAGATAAGCCCTCTGCTTTTGAGAGGAGAATTCTGCCTAGGATAGATAGATCCCTTTGGAGCCAAACATTAAAAATAGATTTAGTCTTGCAGAATCCTTGCAGTTGTGCAGAGATAAAATTTCACACTTGGACATGTTTAGTCTTAGACCTGAAGCGTTGGAGAATTGGTTGATCAAATCAATTGAGTTGCATAATTGGTTGTTTCTTGTAGGAACTGAGGCACTCAGAGTAGGGCTGAGGTTAAAAAGCCTTTATTTCAGCATGGCCAAACAAGTTAAAAACTGTCGCCGACGCGTTACGGCCTGTGGGCCTTCATCAGGGCTGATATAAGATGGCCGCCCACATGTATCCTCCTATATACAGGGAGAGGCGCCGCTTGTCAACAGGCAAGGCAGGCAGCTGCTTAGGGCCCCAGGCCACTAGGGGGCCTCCAAGGACTGACGAACTTTACTCCACAGTAATGTCTTAAAATGTAGCAACTGCAGTGACCTACCCCATTAACCCCATCAAACAACCAGTGGTCAATTTGCAATGACATCTTTGGAGGATACCTCCCTAAAGGGGCCCCATGTCATCACTGTCACACTGCTGCATCCAGTAACTTTACTGAAGTGTGTCAATCAAAGTAACGTGCTAGTCGACCACGCAAAATGAAGAGGAGATACCTGTCAGGGAGCGAGAAAAGAGAGGAAGAAAGGAGGAGGAAGAAAAGAGAAAGCCAGACAGCGGTAAGTGGAGCGGATAATGACGAGTGGCAAACACTTAAACTAGCGTTAGGTGTAAGGCTGACTGTTAATTGTTTCATAGTTAGTTAGCCTTGTTAACGGAGCGCGAGACATCAGCCTGGGGGTCTCCCTCCGTCGGCTCGGCGTTACAGTGTGTTGACACACTGGCACGCGACTGTCCTGCGAGCTTGGCTAGCAGCTAACGTTAGCCGACAGAGAGGAACTGAATATGCTTATAAGGTACAATACTGAAACTTCACTAAAGGAACTAGGACACACCGGTAATGGAGTGATTTGGACGGGAAAAACAGCTAACCCACACAGCAGCTTTTACTGTAACTAATGAAAGTTGTGTCTTAGCTAACTCTTAAACTATTAATGCTTTGAAATTTAGATTTAAATCTAAAAGTTTTATTGTTCTGTGTTTGTATATTCTAATATTCTACTGATGTATACACTCTTTAAATGGTTTTCAATTTCGTGTGTTGATGTGAGGACATTGCAGCTGCACATGAATACGCTAGATATTTAGATATATATTCTATAGAATGTTTATATTTTTTATTTGAAGATGTATATTACATTTTATTGTTTTGCATATTTGTATTTTTTATTTTAATTACATTCTACTAATGTGAACCATTTAAACACTGTTTTTCACTGTTTATACTGTTAATTGTAGTTTTTAAGGTAGTCTTTTATTTAATTTAGTTAGTGTAGTTTTTATTTATTTATTACTGGCTGCACCGTGGGTCTGAGAGGACTGGAATTTCATTTATGCTGTATGTCGAGCATGTATAGCATATTTGACAATAAAGTTGACTAGTTAACGTTAACTAGTTAACTTTGATAAGAGCATAATTTTCAAGTTATTTAGTAATAATAATAATTTTTTGAAAAGTTTCAGTTTCTGACCCTTTTTGTTGGTTTCAGGTTGTTTATTAATATGTTTAACGCTTGTCAGAGAGGCCCCTTGGGAATTTTTGCCTGGGGCCCCAGCACACTCTAGAATCGCCACTGACTAAGCCATGTTTTTGGGGGAGCTGAAGTGAGATGACTCTTCACCAATTTATCGTTAAGGGTGGGGGCTCGTCTGAAGCTGACAGTGGGAGCATCTGGGAGAACCTCTCTGAGGAAGCTGTCACTTCTCAAAATTTCCCAATTTCTTTTTTATGATTTGTTTAATTGCACTGGCCGGATTCCCATACTGTGTCATAAAGTAGACTTGATTAGGATCTTGTGTTTTTTTGCTTGGTAACCAAAAGTTGTTCTCTTGTGAGCTTTTTGCTTTATTATATGCTTTATCAGTAGTCTTATGTTTGTAACCTCTTCTCTTAAACCTGGTACTCATATCTTGAGCATGTCTCTCAAAATCTGCTTCAGAGTCACAGATTCTTTTGAGCCTCTGAAATTGACCAAAGGGTATATTTTCTATCATCCAAGGTGGGTGGAAACTGTCTGCCCTTAGTATGGTGTTACGGTCAGTAGGCTTTCTGAATATGGAAGTGTGTAAATCACCATGCTCATCTTTTGAGATCTTGAGGTCAAGAAAGTGAATTTCAGAGCGGGAATAGTCCAGGCTGAGTTTCAAATTCTCATTAGTGCTCTTCAGATATGAATGAAAATGTAAAAGTTCTGTCTCAGACCCAGACCAGAGTAGAAGAATGTCATCAATGTATCTGCCCCACCAAATGATTTTATCTCTGTAAACATTAAGGCTTGAGTACACAAACTTTTCTTCCCAAAGTCCCATGAATAGGTTGGCGTAGTTGGGCGCAAAACATGCTCCCATTGCTCTACCCTTTTTCTGTTTATAGAATTGATTCTGAAACAGAGACACATTATTATTTAGAGTCCATTCTGTAAGTAGCAAGATGAAGGCAGCTGGGGGCATCAACTCAGGTTGTCTCTTTCCCAGGAAAAATGATAGAGCTTCTAAGCCCTCATTGTGAGCAATGTTAGTGTATAATGCTTCCACATCCATAGTAACCAGGAGTGATGATCCAATGTTTTTTAGTTCCCTGATCTTATTTAGAACATGTGTACTGTCTTGAATAAAGGAGGGCAATTCACTTACAAATGGCTTAATGTGGAAATCAACAAATTTAGATGCCGGCTCTGTAATTGACTCGTTTCCACTGCTAATTGGCCTTCCTGGTGGGTTTACTAAGTTCTTATGTACCTTTGGAAGCAGATAAAATGAGGGGGTTCTTGGATTTTCACTCAGACGGAAATCATGTTCACTTTGTGAAATCCAGTCTTCATTCCTGGCTTCTAGTAACATATTTGTAAGTTCAGCCTTCATTTGTTCAGTAGGATTAGACAATAGGGGCTCATAGTACTCACGGTTGTCCAGCTGTCGTCGGGCCTCCAGGATGTATTGGTCTCTGCCCCACACCACTACTGCACCGCCTTTATCAGCTCTTTGAATTACAATGTCTTCATTTGAAGATAGCCATTTCAGGACCTCAGCTTCTTCTTTTGAGAGGTTGTGGTGCTTTTTTGCCTTGGTTTTGAAGAGTTTGTCAACTTCGTGTGTCACTGTTTTGTAAAAGGTATTTAAAGTGGGATTATAAACGTTCGGGGTGAAAGTAGACTTTGGTTTGAAAATGGGTCCTATGTCTGGTCGGGAGTGGGGGCAGAAGGCTGCTTGACTAGGGTTTGTATGATACCACACTTTAAGTTGAAGATTGCGATGGAACTTAAAGAGGTCTACTTTTGTTTGAAATTCATTAGTAATATTGGTGGGGGCAAATGTGAGACCTTTAGAGAGGACAGCGAGATGGCTGGTTGAGAGTGGGATGCCAGAGATGTTGATCACACTTTGCATTTATGGGTGTACAGCAAAATGCTAATTCAGGATACTTTACTTACAAATGCAAATTTGCCAAAGTGTAACTCAATTAAGGGTAAAAAAAACAATCATGAAGTTGCAGCCTGCAGCTAACAAACTGACTCCATGCACCATCATACAGTACATTTTACAAGGAACAGTTGTCTCAATTTCGACTGAAGGGTGGGCCAAATGGTCAAACCTAAGAAACCTCTGGTCCAGAGTTGCTCAATTGGAGAGCTATCACTGAGTAAAGAGAGGAAAATGTCCCAAATTGAAAATAGTCCTCAAATGACTTTTTATAACACTTTGAAGTACACAGGGTTTGTCTGGCTGTGTCTTCATAGTTCACAGAGGAATGTGGTTTTGTCATGCATGGCATCTGTCCCTGTCCTTTCAGACTTCATTGCGATGGTGTGTCTGCCAGTGTTTAAAGGGCTCCAGAGCGATGTGTCCTTGCCACTAGTCTCAAACGGATGTGGCCATCAGCGTCTTATGTCATGCTGCAACTTTACAGAATCTGATAATATGAAAAATATGGAGTGGGCGCAGTGTGAGCCAAGCCATGTTCTGGATCAACATGAACAAATCCCATGTTTTTTGATGAATTTTTCTGCTGTTGATTCTCTCAGGTAATAGTGTCGATGCCTCAGGCGGCTGACAGAGGCTTGACAGACAGAAGGTTCAGGCATGCATGCCATTGTTGACAGCCAAAAGTTAGATCTTTGTGAAGAGCTCAAAGAGAGCAAGCGAGCGTTGGAAATGGAAACACAAGTCTATGTCATCAGCTTGCCAAAATGCAAAAGCGAGAATGCATGAGAGAAAGAGAGACACAGAGAAAGAGAGGCCAGGCCACCTCAAAGCCTCTGTAGTCAGCTCTGATGATGGCCAATCCAAGCACTTGTAAGCAGTGCAAATGGCTTTTTAATGCCTGCTAACAGCCGGGTATTTATTCTGATGAAGGATGAAGGAATGGGAGGGATGGAGAAAGGATGAGAGTGACGACAATGGACGCGAGGTCCTGGTTGACCACCACAGCAACAACCGCTGCCCTCACTTTAGACTCAAGCTCAGTCGGGGTTTCATGCAGTTAGTGATCGTAATTTTAAAGCTTTGGTCTTTTTCCCTGTCTCCAACCTCATTTATCTTGGTCGTGTCTCCATATTTTTCTTGAGGTCTGGTTATTTTTCCTGAGACTGACAGAAATGAAGTCTCACTTATGTGGAAATCACACACGTAATTGCCTTCATTGCTCTGCTATCTATAGATAAATGTCCAGCTGGCCATTGATTACACACTCGCTCAAATTGGACTTCTATGCTGTTAGGAAATGCTGTCCAATACAAGTATAACAAAAAGATCAATATGCTATCAGAAACAATCCTGACAAATTTTCATCTTGTTGTGGCAGTGGCCAGATGGAAGGCATTGGCGAGTCTTTGAATTTACTTGAACCTGACTTTTGTTTAGTCTTGGCCTTGAAAAAGCCAATCATGAC
>JAPZDT010000020.1:16723196-16735937 GCA_029814675.1 Acanthurus coeruleus | reverse complement strand
TTGTTTGTCTGTTTTGTTCTGTCTCCATGTTGGCTTTGCTGCCTGTTCCTGACCTCCCTTTCCCCCCTACGCATACACATACTGTTTTCCTGTGTTTCTATTTTCTCAGACACACAAACACAAAAAACACTTACACAAATCCTTGTTTTCTCCATCCTCTAACACTGATGAGTTGCTCAAATGATGCAGGCAGACTCATTCATGGGCTGCTTGTTAACGTTATTAATTTCTCCTCAGTTCAGTTTGTTCCTCTTAGGCCTGATATCTGTTTAACTGTCAGAATGAACAGGTTCCTTAATTAATTTAAGTGTAGAGAGGCCAAAACTGAACCACTGTAATTAAGACAAGAACATAAGAAGTCTCCTGGCTGACGCTCTAAATTAATTATTTTTTTCCCTTAAAATCTTAACTGCTAAATATTTTCTGATCAAGGAAGGTTAAAGAAAATTGGCCACTTCACCAAAGGTCAAAACTCTCATAAGTTTTTGCTAATTTTGTGCTTTGAAATTTAATTGAAAGTTTTTCAAATAAAACAACCCGATTTCAGAAAATAAAACACTTATATTTTTTAATTACATTCTTAAGTGGTTTTCTTTTTAGCATCCCAAGATGAACTGCATTAAGGGCCATTATTTGCAGATTTAAGCCCATTTTAACAAGCTACCTCCACTGATGCTTCAACCCTCATTACCTTTAAATGTAAGAGGCAATTAAAGTAAGAGTCACAAGGGAGTTTTTTTTTAACAAAACATCTTTTAAAAGCAGTACTTTTAAACAATTGGGTTTCACATGTAACACTAGTGCCGTATGGGTAAGTGAAACACTTCATAACATCAGGAATCCCTATTATAGCAATTCTTTATACCTCATTTTCAGTTTTGCACACTCACTTTACTCCCCAACACCTTTTCCCCTCAGCTGTCAAACTGTGTTTCTTCTTACAGTACTTTCCTTCTTTATGTTGTAGTTTGGTCTCTAGCGCAAGCTGCTTTCACTACTCTGTGAAGATTGTTGGCTGCTATTTAAAGGCCTCTGTGAGGAGGGTTGAGTTTTATGTGGGTGTGTGCATGTGTCTGTAAGTATGTGATTTCTCTCCATGTGATCAGACGCTGTCAAAGTCGGTTAAGAAGTGTCCAAATGTACCAAACTTTCCCTGGACAATCCAGCACCATGTAGACTGACTGTTAGCCTGCTCTTCATCTGTTTTTTATTTACTCAGAAAGAAAGGAGACATAGAGACAGAGAGACTGCAGGGGTTTGCATGATGTCTCATATGGTGCGTATGCATGTAAATGAGGGTGAAAACAGTGCTTTGGTAGGTAACATTAAATTTCTGACCTGTTAAATATTCACAGTAATAGAAAACAAGCAGTTAGCCCACAGTATGGAGGCATTTACTGACCACCTCCGACAGCTAGCTTAGCCTCTTTGACTGCACAGCACTCTGCAGGGTTCACACAACCTCTAGCTCTGAACAAAAAAACCCGGCTGATTCCTGAACGTGGGCTAACCAATGGATCGCCAGCCAAATTGGAAGAATTTGACAAAAGACAACTTAGGAGTTACTGGAAGGTGCATTCCTCCTCTTTTGGCCATAGCTACAGAACATGTCCTGGACCAGTCTGTCCACTGAATGCACAAAGACAAAATTACACACACATATACTCATAAAATTACGATGGACAAAATGTGGCATTGCACAGGGTTAATTTTCCTCTCATTATTGTAAGAAAAGATGCAGCCAGTAAACATTTTCCACCACTAAAAATACTTTGTCTGTCAAACACATCAAAACTCCCTGTGGTAGTCCCACAATTGTTGAGTGCTGGCAAACACATAGAGGCGTGCTGGCAAACACTGTTAGGGAATGCTTGGGAAGGTTAAATACATTTGTATGTGTGTGTGTTCCTTACTATGCTTTATCTAAGGCAGCTTGTTCTAATCTGGGAGATGATTTCGGCTCGTTCCCTGTGGATGCGCTGACAGAACTTTAGAAAGGACACAACAGCGTACACTTATTCACAGTGTGATTTCCCAACTCCTGAAAACCCTTATTTTACACCCACTCACACACATATACACTGCCTGTTCACAGTCTGTCCCCTTTTGTGCCTGTAAGACATACATTCAGTCTTGCTCCATCCCAGTCTGTTTTTCTGCAGACTGAATACGCTTCCATGAAATTGAACATTTCTTCTGCTGATTTGCCGTGAAATGGTGTGCTTGTGTGGGATTACGCTGCGCTAGCTTCAGCATCAAATCTAATAGAGCCGTGACTGAGCAAAGAGGAGGGAAGGAGAGGAAGTGTGGTCTATTTACTCCTCCTTCTGCTGCTCCAGTCTATTAGACAGTCAGAGCACTGTGCAATTTGGATACACTCTGTGAAGACAGACACATATGGAAACACAAACAGTACCCATGTGCATGCACATATGAACACATAGCATTGAGTTACATGTGCATGCTTATGCACACATGCTGAGCATGTATATCGTGGAGCAAAGGAAGGAGGAAGGACATGAAAGCTAAATAAACAGAGATCGGTGACAGTGGTGGAAGGAGAACCACCATCAAATGAAAGAATAGAGAGAATGAGAGCAGGAGGGATGGGTGGGAGAGGGATAAAGGGCTGTTGCTGAACTGTGTAATCTTAAGATTTGTCATTGAGAACACATAACGCGGATGGGGAAAGGGAGGAAGGATGGTGATTGAGGGTTTGAAAATTGATGGAAAATGAAGAGACATTAATTGTTTTTGGAAGGATGGGGACAGGCCTGAGGATGGAGGGGCTTTGGAGGATGAAGAGGGGAGATGGTGGAGGACAAAACTGCCCAGCTGTGCTCCAGACCCTGACAGAGGAGAAGGAGGAGGTGAGGGGCAATAGGTCTGCTCCCTCCTCTCTTCTCTCTACTTCTCCTGGTTAACTGTAAACATCTGGCAGTTTTCTTTCTCTATTCAACTCCTATGAATTTCTACATAAAGCCCCCTGTGTCTCCTAACTTTTTCTCATCCTCCATTTTTCTCCATATACTCTCTCTCACTTTATTCCATTTCTCTCACTTCATTTGTCTCTCCTCCTTCTTTATTTACCCTATTCTCCTCTGCTGACACAAACTCTACCGAAACCCATATGCACAACATACAGATGTTAACTCATACATAAAAACATCTCAGTCATATGCCTTTGATATGAAAGTATGTTTTTTTACAGCTATGGTCTGTTGCTGCATTGCACTTATTGCTACTAAAGTGTCCACTGCTCTGCAGGGGAAATCAAATCTGCCAATCAAACTGAGCAAAAAATAGGAATTCAGTCTTGGATGCTTTCTTTGGTACAAATCTGACTTGAAATAGTGATTTATTTGAGGGAAAAAAAAATTGACTCAATCTGGCAATACATCATTTGAATATCATTAGAATGACACATGTTGATTGAAGGCTGCACACATGCTTGACTTGCATACACACAAAGAAAACTGCAATGATTCTCTCTCTCTTTTTTTTCTTAGAAAGAATAAATTCAGTCACCTGGACCAGCTAACTGTTTGGAAACTTGCTCATTCTCAATCTCAGTCAGTTTTTTTCTCCATTATACAATTTATGTTCTTGCAGGAGATTATGTGCGGCTCTCGTGTTTCTGCTGGACCTCAGATGTTGACTTCGCAAAGGACAAATCACTCTTTGCATCACACATCATAATCGTGGTCAGATAAATCCAATGGAATTCAATGAGAGTTCTTCCCTCAGAAAAAAGGCATACTGTAAATTGTGTTGAGATTAGTGGAGGCCATGATGTTAGTGGTGGACTATGAGCTTTAAGGGAGGAAAGGTTAGAGTGACCTGATGTAGCATACAAAGTCCTTTATTCTCATTTTCCTTAAAACAGCTAAGAAATCTGGTGGATCTGGTGGTGGGTGAGATCATTTGATTTGCTTTGAGTACTGCTTGCTGTTAAATCAGTGACAAAACCAGTAACCTGTAATGATGCTGAAACATATAACACATCAATTGAAACAGCTTCAATTTACAATTTCAAACCAAGTATTGTATTTTTACAAAAATTTAAGTGCTTACGCCTTAAAGTAAGTAGCAAGAGCTTGGAATCTGCCAGATTTCCTCTCTCTCACCTTTTTCATACATTTCTTCTTTAATTTTTGGTGGGTTGTCCTCATACATTGACACACAGACTTATTCCTGTTCAACCCTGCTGGGTCCTTGATGTTAAAAGAAAACAAAATTAGCACAATTTCTCTCTATAATTTTCCACCACTCTTTCACACCCCACTCCCTCTGCTTGTAGGCATTCACAGTTAGGGACCAGCTGTGCGCTTTTTCACTCCAAATCAAGTAATACTTTATTATTTTCTCTGTTTTCTGGGCAGGCTGGAAAGCTAGGATGACTGGCCCAGCGGCAGCGCTGCCAAGTCAAACAGCAGGGTTTATTTGTGGACAAGTGTAGGGACGACACCAACCCCCACATTCACTGGAGACTCTTATTAGGGAGAGACAGGAGGCTCTGGGGACTGCAGGGGTGTATACAGAATTTGTGCATGTGTGTATGTACATGCGTGTATGGGTGCCCACAGGTCTGGTTGTTTTGGACTAAAAAGGAGACAAAAAAGAGGAGAGGAGCAAACTAAGAAAGGAGGACCGCAGTGGAAGTGAAGGAACGGATTTAGCAAGGACAGATGAGAAAAAATCAAAGAGGGGGAGGACGGAAGAAATTTTTTAGCATTCCAAGCTAAGAGAGGAATATCTTCAATCATTTGACCTCACCCCCTGCATTAGATAGGAAATAACACAAGACGGAAGGAAAACGGAGGGGGAAGAATAGCAGGATTTCTGTGGAAGCTGGGAGCAGCAGGCCTCTGCCACTGGGATTGTTCCTCTGGTAATCCCTGGATTTCCTAGGCTGAGACAGGAGGTAGACCAGGCAGGGTAAGAGACTTAATGAGACAGAGAAAGAGGAGAATGAAAGAAGAGAGAAAGGAAGTGGGAAGAAAGAGGGGCAGAGATAAAGGAGAAACAATATTCAAAATAATGGCACTGTCTTGAGTGGAAACCATCTGAAATGTCTTCTCTTTCATTTTCTGCAAAATGTGTTTTGTATACAGGTAATCCTCAAAGAAGAATGCGGTGTGTATAATTATAAGCGTGTGTGCTTATGGGTGGTTGTATATTTGTTTGTTAGTGTGCACGCCTGTGTGTATCTTGGGTATTAACTTGGATAAAGAGTTGGAAGAAGGCAAGGCTCTGGCGCTGTAGCCCATGCCAGATGTGATGAGTTGAAAGTGCTGCTCACCTTCATATAAGCAAACGATACATGCAGAAAGGCGCCGAAGGGCTATAAAACTATTTTGGTAATGCTCTGACTTTGGAGGCCTTGTTTGGGGCATTTTTATGGTCGATTGTTGCCTTTAAAGCCCCTAACAGGTTACACGATTCCCTCAGAGAGAGAAAATAGGAGAAAATCTTTCAGATCTTGTTGATAAAACTGTAGGAGCAACAGTGAATCTATCATGAGACTGTCCAGACAACTTTGATGGGGTCTTGTGTGACACCATCACCCCATCCTAATGTATTCAAGGTGCTTTTTAGAGCTCGCATGGGCTAAAAGGTCAGGCAACAGCAGGATTTTAAAATACCCTTGCCACTGCTATATGTGCACTAAGGCATGAAGTCATACTGAGATAGTAGAGGTTAAAAGAAAAGGACATAAGTGTATTTTTTTTATGAATTCTTTTACAGTTTTCTACTGTGACCATAAAGGGGAAAGTGCATTTCACAAATGGGTATCCACCCTTTTTTGGGGCAGCTCTGTGGAGAACCAGGAGGAGTTATCGCACTTCTCCTATTCTTGGGTTGCCCTGGATGTTATTTCAACTCCCTGCTCCTTACCTACTCCCTCCATTCAGTCACCTCAGGGTGCTGTGAACCCAATCCCCTCTTGTCATTTGTAGCTGGAGCCCAGGAGGGGAAGCTGGCCTGGCCCAGAGGAACCCAGCAGTGCATGTCCCAGGTCATAGGTCTAGCTCCTCACTTTTTCAGGCGATGAAACACAAGCAGCTCTCAGGGAGACAAGAGCGGTCCAGGGGTACACACCACCCTGGAACTGTTTTTTTTTTATCAGGGGCTGATTAAATGATCAGAGATAGAGACGCAGAAAGGGCTAAATTCCCATCCTGTTTGGATTGTCTGAATTAAAGGTTTCAAAAAATCAACTGATGGCTGATAAATTTTATTTATATGTCTGGTGTTCATTACCAAACATAGCACCGTGGCTTTAATGACTTATAACTTCTATTTTCATCTTTACTGTTATGACCACAGTTCTCATTGACCAGAGAAAGAAGGAAACATGCTTTTAGACACAAAGATGATGTTAGCATGCCAATGTTAGCATTTAGCTCAAAGCAATGCTGTGCATGATTATATCCTCACAGAGCCACAGAGCCATGATTGTTAGCAACTATCTCTTAATTTATTTTCCTCAGTCTTTGCTTTTGTACTCACTGGGTTGTTTTACTTTTCTAGAAACTATTCAATAGTAATTAGCTGAGAGGTCAAGAGGGGAAAACCCACTTTCAGTGGAACTGCTCATAGCTCAAAAATATGTGACCAGGGTTCTCAATAAGAAGCTGCTTCATTGCTTCAAAATGTCACAAAATAAAAGGTTGGGCCACAAAATAATACATCTGATTTCCAACAGTAGCAGCCGCTGTTACCATTATTACTGCAAGATGTTGCACACCTGGTTAAACACCAAGAGGACACATTCGGTGAGCCAAACAAGAAGAAGAAAAGAGCAGATGCGAGAAATGGCTTGAGTAAAGCTGGAGAAAGACAGAGATGTGTTAGGAGACAATCCCTCTTAAGATCTCCTGCCTGCTTTTTTTTGTAGGCACCACCATGATTTCATGCACCTGACTGCTAGTTATACAAATGATACCAGGCCTATACCGATACACTGTGTACAATGCCTGACCCAAACTCTTTACTGCCAATGTAGAAGAACCGCCTCCATCTGTATAACACATGCTCCTCTCTTAGAAAACAAAACTTTATTTGTCTTGTGCCATTCTTTTACATGTTCAACTCTCTCTGGCTTTTGTTCTCTGCCCTTTAATCTTTAATCCTTCCTTACTGTGTTTCTTCTTTGTTCTGTCAATGTCAGTTTGTAGGATCATGAAGTAGTCACTCATTATTTTACCACAACTTACGGAGAAGAAGTGAGTAATGGACAGAGAAATTAAAAGAATAGTTTGGAGAAAGTGGACATAAAGGACGGAAAAAGACTGAAGCGGACAGGATGTTTAAGTGACAGCGTATTGTTTTCTTTTTCTGTGTTTTAACTGCTTTGTGCTTTACATGAACGATTAATGAAACCCAGTGCTTTTACTGACTCCAACTGCCGTCAAGTAAAAGTAATCCTGGGTACTATATTTTCTCCCAATTGCCAGAGTTCAGCGTTAGGCCTCCACAGTTTGACACTTCCTTCTGTTGTATTGCAATCTGAGGCCCTTTAGCTCTATCCATCACTCACATTCACCAATTCAGATTTAAGGAGGTATAATAGGAGAGTGATGTAGTTGACAAGAGTGAGCTCTCTCAGTTCTAGCACCTTGTCATCGGCACCTACTCATGCTTCAGACCAGTAAAAGCTTCTAACAAGCTAACACTATTGCTAGCAAACAGCCAGGGTTTAACGCACTTCAAGGTCAATTGCTGCAATGCACACACATGTTGATAAATGACATTTTCTGAAACATAAAAGATCTCTCTGATTTCTTGTTTTATGTTGCTCTCCCTCCTGCTCAGCCTCTTTTTTTTCTGTCTTTTTTGCAACACTCACTAATGAATTTTTGGAGGGCTGCACTCAGATTGCAGGTTCCAAGACCATCCGAGTGCTCTGCTCCTTCCAGCTTTGTTCTTATAAAGCTTGGATTTAATTACAATGGGAGTTTCTCACGCATGTATCACATGAGATGAGATATAAAGAGAGAGAGAAAACCTGCAGCAGTACACTATACAATGAACGGTGTCAGTGTTAGTTACTTAAAAGACCTGTTTGTGAAAGAGCCAGTCTGTCTGAACGAGTGGACCACTTCAACATGAGAACACCCACTCTGCGTGCATGCACACACACATATTTACACAAATGCATATACATGCAAGAGCACAGACACAAGGAGTGTTTGCTTCCCCCACCCCTCTCTCCTCAGCCCCTTCCACAGTGATTGATGGGCTCTTTCATTCAGCCAAGCACAAACTCAGGCACCATGGTTACAGCTGCAGGGATGTTCTTTCCCCAGGAGACGGACAATATTGAAATAACAACTCCCTTAACAACACAACCAACCACACACAACCCCCTCCTTTCTTACCATTTATCCTCTAATGCACTCACCCTTCCCATCTGTCGTGTCTGGGGCAATATGCCATGTAAAGGGAAACTACTGGAGCTGGTGGCATTACAGAAAGCCTGGCAGGTGTGTGTGCTCTGCCAGCTCCTGCCCCCTGACTCTGCCTCGGGCCTGCTCTGGTGTTTCTCTTGGAAAAACCCTCGAGATGTGGCAGTGAGCCCTGTGGGTCAAGGACTAGGGGCAGCGGCAACTTACTGGCAGAGACTCAGCAACTGCAGGAGCCGAATTAGCTACTGTAGCCAGTTAGCAACCACAGGTATTAGCCTCACTGGGCCTGGCATCACACCTCGACATGACCTTGAGTTCAGAGCAATAAAAGAATCTCATGTGAGATTGAAATAGAAGCTGAAATGAGGTATAGTGTCATTACTCAAACAGCAGGGGGGCTTCTGTGTTTGGGAAGGCTGACATTAGTTATGAAAAGCACAAAAATCTTTTTTTTTCTGGAAAGAAATGGTCACAGGTTAGATTGAGACCCAATTCTGAATTATGCACCTCTGGCACAGCAACAGTGTAGCAAAACTCACTTGATGAAACACGTTGAAAAGAAAAAGTAAGATCAGAGGGAGGAAGGGTAGACAGAGAGATGAGAGGAGGATGGACACTCTTCTGAAATAAAAGTATAGCAAGAGCGGAGAAAGATAAAAAGTAAAGACATGAAAGGGAGGATAATGAGAGTAATATATGCTGTTAGCTCATCAGTTGTCTGTTTGCATTATGAAAAATGTACACTAAAGACAAAATGAGCCCACAAGAGTGGTTAGCAAACACAATGACCTTAAAGAGAGGGAGAGAGAGAGTCACAAAGTTAGAGCTTAGAGCTTGGATGTGATTATCCTTGCATAAAGGTTACCTGGAGTTGAAACATTCAGTACTCACGATATGGACTTTATGATTGCAAAAGACATTACTTAATTGCATGAATTACGACCTAGACTTTTGACATCAGGTTCAATCAGTTGTGCAGCTATATCGGCCTTAAGCTGCCCCACAAATCATTAGGGCTTGGATGCTGACGTTCTTCCTGTAGTATTTTTCCAAAGCTCTAGTCAGGTTTCTTGGTAATTAGGATTACAGTCATGAACAAGACTGGGGTAGTTGATGAGCCACTGAGCCACTTGTTCTAATCAAGTTGAAAAAAGTTGTCTTTTGAGGTGTAAGAAAGAACTGTTTGAAACTTCTTTCCTGTAACACCTCTTGGTGTAAGAGAGCTAAAAGGTGATTGACAACTGGGTCTCAGTTGCCAGGCCAGTCAGAGGTGTTGTGGGATTGTAGAAGGCTGGAGTAGGGAGGTTAACCCCTGGTGTTTAGGACAGCTGTGGAATTGTTGGGCTGGCTGGCGGCTGCACACTATAAATTCTCCCTAAAGTGGGTTTACTTTTGATTTTAATGGGTGCTGTAAATTTACGGCACCCAGGCCTGGTGAAAGAGAAAGAGGGGTTAGTTTTCAACGGTCTCTTTCCATCTCTCGTTTTAGATCCCCATTTCTTCCCATTTTCTCTATCATTCAGAGGAAAGTCAGTGGAGTTTTGCCATGTATTTTGTAGTTCTATTTTTACCTGTAATCAGCCTGTATGGAAAGTGTATGAAAATATCTGGAAAGAAATGAAAACGCTGCAATAGAACTTTCACTTCACTGACACTTAGGAATAACAGCTTCATTGTACATTATGATCACATTACATATATTTTAAAGAGGAAGACATGCCAAGCTCGCACAATTTCTCCCTCTTCATGGCAAATTCTTCTTGAGCACGGAGTGTAAAAAAAGTGTTTGTGGATGCAGAAAGTAACAGCACCATTCCTGTCTTGTCTCTCCTCTCTGCAGGTGCTGTTTGCCTTGAACCAGACACTGCTGCAGCATGAGGGCGTTCGAGCAGGAAGCCTGCAGGGCTCCTACACCACTGAGGACCTCATTACCCACTACAACTGTGGTGACCTCAGCTCCATCATCTTTAATCATGACACCTCACAGGTAGATCTCCCCCTTTTAAATTTTAGACTACCTAACTAGACAAAATACTTTCCCCCCAAAATAAACCTGTAATCACTCCTTATTTACTTTCTTTCAGCTAGGACTGTGTTTTCTTTTGAAGCTTTATGTCAGCCTAAGAAGAACAAAGAAAGTCAAGAGATAAAAAGATAAAATGCTTGCCTAGCATGGTAATAATCGTGTAATGCCAGTATCACTCTGTGTCAAGAAACCCAAAATATTTAATTTCCTTCTTGATGGAGCAATAATGTGTTTTTACTAGGGCTGGGACTTTATCGCATTAATTATGATTATTTAATTACAGAAAAAATAACGCGACAAAAAACATTTAACGCAATTAATCGCAATTTATTTTTGCACTGCAAACTTGTCAGAGTTCCTGGAGTAGCTCAGTTGGTAGAGTGGGTGTCCCATGTGCGGAAGCTTCATTCTACATGCGAGTTTGATTCTGGCTACGAAAAAAACAAAACAAAACAAAAAACTTTAAGAAAATGACAAAAAATGTTGCTTCTTGTCTCAAATATTGATATACGATTAATCGCGATCAATTAATTACAAAGTCTCTAATTAATTAGATTATTTTTTTTAATCGAGTCCCACCACTAGTTTTTACAGATTATGTTACACTGTTAGTAAAAGATGTCAGATGAAAAGTTATAAAAAAGTTATACCTATTTTATACTTAACAAAATAGTTTGAGCCTGATAAAGGCCTGACCTGACAGAGAGAGGTCAGCGATGAAGTGTAGTCATTTCTAACAGCAAAGAACAATTATCACCATTCATTGTCATTTCCATATAGATCTAAAAAGTAACTTTAAGTACTTCTATAAGTAAACTATATATAAGTATGTGAACACATGTTAAACTAAAAGAATTCATTATTTTTACTCCGCTGATGAACGTTTATTATTTCAGTGAAATAATAAATAAATAAATGTCATATAAGGGTGATATTCAATTTGACAAAATTACACAACACTAATCATCCTTTTAAGGGCCATGTCACCCACTGCACAATGTGTCTGCTGTGCACACACATATTCACCCTTTTTCTATCAACTGATAAGTAAAGAGATAGTTTGCCAACCCACAATTAATGGTTCCAGGTTGACTTTCATTTATACAACAGGTCAACATACTATACTTACGCTGTCAGTGCTGTCAGGTAAAAGGAAAAGTTGGTTCCTGGTCAAAAAACATGACAAGGTATGACTTGTTCTCTCACAGCCATGTCTCTTTTCCAAGTCACAGGAAGAATCCATCAGTGATCACCTAATCTGACACAGCAACCATCTCAAAAAATAATTGGCACATTTGGTATGATATAAAATTCTACTTTCCCTCTAGTTCTCATGTTGCAGGGCCAACCAGGTCTGCCTCACTGTTGATGTTGTTTCGGAAGCGTTTTCACTCTGCCAAGAGTAGAACTATTTGCAGAGAAAGTGAAATCTTTTTCTTGGACAAAAGCATGGTCAAGTTCCTGATATAGAAAAATGTTCACTCAAAAAATGCCAACTACTTGCAGCTTTAATCCAAAAACATCTGCAACGGTATTCAAAAACCAAGATCTGTCAGACTCTTGATTTTGGTTGGCAGACAGCTCATCCCCTCAACTCTGCCATTATGCTATCATCACCTCAAACTTTTAAGCCTGCACATCAATTCCACAAAAACTGCACATTGCCATCTTAATCCTCTGGCAACCTCAAGTTACTTGATAGTCTGACACTTTAAAAGCTCTGGACTCAGCTATAAAATACGCCATCCGACCTCCTCTAACTCTTCGTTGCCTAACATAGCCTCTTCAGTGACAGTGACGGCCTCTTCATCAGCCTGTCAAAAGGCCATTCAGTATGTAGTATGCAGGCATATACAGGCCATATGTGGAGTAGCTCTCACCCTCAAACGCAGAATTTACTCAAAAGCCGTCCTTGTAAGTCAATTATGATATGTCAACTTCCTCACCGTTCCTCAAGTCTCATTAAACCTAACACACCATGTAACCTCAACTCACCACTCAACTGCAGAGATTCCACATCATTTACACGAGAGACATACAAAGTAAGAGAAAGTGGGGACAACTTAAACCTCAGACACTTCACATCTCCCCAGATTCTGTGGTCAGCCCTGACAAAAGACACACAACCCCTTTATTCTGTCTTTTTTCCCTCTGGCCTCTTCATTGTCTGTGTCTGTCCATCTTTTTTCTCTCTTGAGGCCACAAAGAGCTTGTTAACCACATTTTCACCTGTGGTCATGGCTACAAAAGTGTCCTGCACGAGTGCTTTAAATCATACCACGTCTCCCTTGCTTCTCATGTCAT
>JAPZDT010000020.1:15726957-15738283 GCA_029814675.1 Acanthurus coeruleus | reverse complement strand
TGTGCAGCAATGCATTACTATTGATATTCTAGTAATATTATGACTCTGAAATAGGACATTCTTGTTACTGTTAGTGCGTTTTGATGCTCCTACTTTTGTTCTTAAACTTAAATGTGTAATATTTAACATTTTCACATAAAATTGTGAAAAAAAATGAAAATACTTTGCTTAATTATTTTGTTGAGTTTTGTATTTATATCATCCCAAATGCTTCAACAGCGTTTAAACCCTCAGAAATCCATAACTATTTCCAGGATTAACGACAAGATGAACTTACTGACATGTTTTTGTAGTTTGTCGCTAACTTGTGAGGACACGAGAGTCAGAGAGCGAGGAAGAAACTCAGCGAACGTAACTGAAAGGAAAGTCAGCAGAACTGAATTCTGTTTGACTGTGAAACCTCTGATGGCTTAAATCGATTACTGAGCATTTAAGTCAGATTGGAAATCTAGGACTTTTATTAAGCAGAGCATTTTACACTTTATTTTAGAATGGCTGCTTTTATTTAAGTAAAAGATCTGATACTTCTTCCAACACTGAATACCAGAGCGGTTTGGCACAGTGTATCACAGCACTCTGAAACGCTGCACTTTGCTGCATTTCATTTAAGCTAGTTTGCTTTTCAGACACAAATAAGTTCAGAAGACAGAGAAGAAAAAACTTCTTGCTATTTATTCATTATACTGATAAAACAAACAAAACAAAACTTCTTTGCCATCAAGGTGACGGAGTCCTTTAAAGTGTGTAGTTATTGAGGAGGTGAAGTGGGAATCACGGAGAACACAGATGTAGTTGAGGCTGAAGATGTGCAGAAAATAAGGTAAATCCTTGACTGATTAACTGACCGCTTTTGCTTGAGAGAATAGTTATCAAGTGCAGACTGTTTTCCTGAGAAAAATCAGCCTGAACACCACCTTTATTCATCACCTGAGTCACAGTTATGGCACAGTTATGTTTGTGAGGATACAAGAGAGCAAACAGAGACGCGTGAAGCATTTCTTTGTCTTTCTGTTGATCCGGGTTTTACTCTGATTTTAAAAAATCCAGGTTGCTGATCTAAAATTACGTGATGAAGCTAACTAAAGTGAAGAATGTGTCTCTTCTATTAATCTCTTCTACTTCTTCACAAAAAGAATGATCTTATTGTTCTTCTTATTAAATATTGTTGTTTTGGATTTTATTTGATGACTTATCCAAAGTGCCGTGCCCTCTCTCGTCTTTGTCCTTCATTTGCAGTCTCAGATGTTTTATATGGACTGTTGGATTTTTGCTTTTGCTCATGCACACAGTGTACTGCTCTCACTGGCCTGCCCTTTGTAAAAAAAGGGGGAATGAGGATATTTATTGCTGCCACTTCATGATTACAACTTGCTAATTGTTTGTTCATTTATTTTATTTACACAGAAAATGTCGATTCTATCACGTTAGGATGCAAAGAAACAACTAATCCTGGAAATGCATCCTGTGTTTTCCCTAAATTCTACTGCTGCACAGCGCTCAGCATGTCCTCTTGAGGTTGTTGAACTTAATGCTTTTTATCGGAGCATGAAGCTTTTCATGAGGAAAGAGGTCAAAAATGCTGTTTTTTTTACCCTTTTCTCCCTTCTTGTTACTGACGAAACTTTCCTGCTGAATAACCTGCTGGATGTAAGAGACATCGTGAGGGAACAGTTAATCTGTGTGTCTTCGAGTTTATTTTCAGGTTCTGGTACACAACAAACTGAGAGGCAGGATGGAGAGTTTGCTAAGTGGTACTGTTCATCTATTGGGAATATTGACATGCATGCAGAGTTGTGTGTGTGAGTGTGTGTGAGTGTGTGTGTGTGTGTGTGTGTGCGTGTGTCTGTGTGTGTGTGTGAGTGTGTGTGTGCATGTCCGTCGCAGAGTGCACATGTATTCGTGTGTGCTTGTGCCAGTGCTCCCAGGGTTTGCTGGAGATGGTATAATTTATCACACCTAATTAATTATATTCCAACACAGAGAAGAGTTCTCCTTGTCACTCAGTCGTCTCCTCACTCCGCCACCCCCCCAGTCAGGAAGGACCCAGATAAACCCCCGCAGCCTGAAACGCCGCATCTTTTTTGAAGTCTCGCTCTCTTCTCATGCTGATTCACCATGCCTGTTTAGCCAGTTTCACATTACCATTTAAATAAAGAGGCTGGCTAAATGACCACTGGTAGGACATAAAAAGAGAAATTAAATTGTTTTTCTGTCTCACGGCACTTTATTCTTTTCTCTCCTGGCTCAAGCTCCTCATCATTTTTAATATGTTTATTCTGGGGGAATGGTTGATAAAAAAAAATGCGCAGAAGAATCCATATTCAAAATGAACTATTCATCTTTGATTACAAAGTAATCTCTTTAATGGAGAACAATGACTCACACAGCTAAGCAGACTTGAAACGACTCAGGTGCGTTAATTTGTTGCGGAGAATTGATTAAGATAAAACTAAACCAACAACAAACAGGGAAACGGCATCAATGACCACTCGGCATAAAGCTTGTTTCAAAACAGAACACATGATTAAAAGGGATAATATCAAACCGTGGAGCTGTACTGAGAAAGTACAACAGACAAACAAAGAGGAGACTTCTGGGGACTTTACCGTATGTGGTACTTATCTTGAGCTGCATGCACTGTTGTTTTTGGTGCTAGAAATGCTGGATTTTCCACAAAGTTTGTAGATAGCAATTCAGAGAGGCAGACGTGAGCTGCAATTTGCGTCAGAATTCGTCCTCCCTCTCTGAGTTATGACTCAGTCAAACACACAGACATGATAGAGTTAGTTTCAGCGAGGCTTACACTTCCTAGGGATATCATTAACTCCGATGTCCATCGCGGATAAACGTCCTTAAATTCACAGTGTCAGATTTCGAAAAACCCCTGGTCTGAAAACACAGGGCTTGAATAGTAATTTGAATGTGGGTGGATGAATTTGTACAGTCGTGAGGCCTTTTTGTTGTGGATCTACAGAGGCTGATATGACTCCGGTTAAATGTTTAGGCTCCACCAGTGAAAACACACTGCCGACATCCGACACCCATCATCAGGGAGGTGAGCAGATTGTATCGGACACAGATTGATTGCCCTTGAAATCCAACAGAATTGCTTAGCTTGTAACAAGCTTTATTTACTACATTAAATTATCATTAAAATGCTATTAGCGCAATTAGTTGATTTCCATTTTAAACAACACATCTATGATGAGAGAGAGGCACCGAGGGGGAGAGACGGAGAGAAGGGCAGCGGAGAAGGGAGAGAAGTTGAAGTAACAGGAGGAAAAGGAGCGAGAAACAAGATGAGAGGAGGGAGGAGGACAGAAGAGAGGATGTGTGAGGAGAGGTGAGTCAGGAAGAGAGCAGTGGGAGATGAATATTAAGCAGCTGTAGTGATTAGGGTGGTGGTGCAGAGTGGCACTGTGACAGTGACATTGGCTGCCATTGGCAGCCCCTGCCATGGTGATTCACTGGAACCTGCTTCATTTGGGCTATAATTAGCTTAAATGTTCAGAGAATGAAAAATTCATCATCGCTTTGAATCTTGTTAATTGGGAGAGCCGCCTGTGTTAATAGAGGCCATTTGGAAGCCCTGTGCTTAAGTATGCATGTCTGTGTTTGTGTGCGCGTGCAAAGATACGTATGTGTGTGTGTGTGTGTGTGAGTGTATTTAGGGTACGTGAGCTCAGTTTTTGCATCCGCTCACCAGAGGGGCTGATGGATTCCAAACTTTACCATGTTTTATCATTGAACCAGCCAAATAAGCTTCTTAAAAATGATAAGGACATCTGAAAAACGCTGGCAGCAGAGAGAAATTTAACAGCTCCACTGAAGCTGCATATCTTATCCTACATACAGTTAACTGACAATGCAGGGACATGTAGCTGGATGGCTATGGGTGGATAAAAATTAAGGTATGTAAGGAGCATAAGAAGAAGAGCCTATGTAAGTTTGATTAGTAGCTCATCCATTTGGGCTCCTGGTTTTGTAGACCAAAAGCAGAATAAATCAGCATCACCTTACTATTTGTTTTCTCTGCTGACACTTTTCAAACAAACATAGCACAACAGCATTGATGGAAATATAAATAGAGATAACGCCTGATTTCTTGCTGTCAAAAGAGAAAATGCAAAGAATACACATCTTGAACATTTTGCATTTGGATGTGCGCTTCATGCTGTAAATGAATGATGTATAGGTTATAGAGAACTGCATAAAATAGACAAAATTTATCTCTAAGAAATTAGACAATCTAATGCACTATAAGCAAACAAACAGCATGAATGTGATTGATTTAGAAGAGTATAAACCTGTTTTTTTTGCTACTTTCTAATAATTTGCAGTAATTAAAAGCTTTCCATGCCTTTAAGAAAGAAATGCTGCGGGATGAAGAAAAGTCTGTGTGGCTTAAACGGAGACGAAGCCAGTGTTTTGTTTTAGTTAGTGATGAAAAAATTAGACAAAACACTCCCAGGCTGATCCAAAAAACTGTGGGTTTTGCTCAACACATGTATGCCTTTGCATCTTACTTGACTTGGGGACTCTACTGACACACAATAAGTGTTTTCACTCCAGTGAACAATAAACTGAATGGACACATTTAGCGTGGTGAGAAACAATGTGTGTCTCTTGGGACATGAGAGGTTAACAGCAGCAGCGAAGGTGGCCAGTTGCTGTTGCAAGCAGTAAGAAATTAAGACTAATGTCCATTTATTTCCCTGCAGTGAGGCTGGAGCCAGTTCCCTGTGACAGTGCAGAGCAGCAACAGAGACTGAGAAGCACGCCTTTAAGAGCTGAGTGTCAAGTTTAGACTTAGTCGGTGGCCAGTGTGCTATTTAGTTTAGTTCAGCCTGGATAGCTGTGGTGTTATATGGTGTGTGTTTCATAGTTTGTGATAAAAAAATGCCACTGTGTGTCCGTCCTCTAAACTTTGTGTGTGTGTGTGTGTGTGTGTGTGTGTGTGTATACTCCTAGAAAACATAAAGCCTCGTTATGCTGCAGTAACATGCGCGTCCTCTCTGAATTTCTTCTCCGGGCTTCCACGACAAAAGCTGATATATTTTTTACATTCAAAACAGTTAGAATGTAATAAAGAGGATGCATTACAGCCACCTATTATACAGCGATTCTGTGTGCAATGTGTCTGCATGAAAAGTAAAAGGTGGACAAGATGAATCAGACAACGTTCCAAGAAGCTTCATAAAAGCACTGAAATTACCCTATTCATTAGGTTGTGCGTGTGTGTACGTGTGTGTGTGTGACATAAATACGATATGTCCTCCTCTATACTGCGGCGTGTGTGAGGAGGACATAGTGTTTATGCGACAGACAGCGAGGCTGCAGAGCTCAGCCCAGTCTGGACCAGCTCAGCCCAGCCCAGCTCGACCCAGCCGGCACTAATCCATCATCACCACCACTGAATCATCGCGCTGCCAATAAAGCCAGGCGGCAATACATTACAGGCATGTGGCAGGCTTTAGCGATGATGACATTGAGAAGTCCCCTTGGGCTGTAGAAAAGCTTGGGCACATGACACACTTGCTTACAGAGGCAGTAATATATGGAAATGCATCAGCGTGCCAGACAGGAGGAGAGGATGGGGAGATGAGGGAGCGAGTAGAGCTCATAAGAGAAGAGGGAGGAAATGGCTTTTCACAGTGACCACCTCCTATCAGTTTCCTATGTGGACCCAACAAATCCAGCATTCATTAATGGGGCTCATTTCAGATTCGAGCCTCTTCAAACAAGCCATCTTGAAAGCAATCTGATATGTCAACACCCCATTTCTGTCTTATCTTGCTCTCACGCAGCTGGGTTGATATTGCAATATGGTTTGGACATGGGACACTTAAGATACAGTGCTGCCAACCGTCGGCATGCTGCGTGGCACAGACGCAGGCCAGCAGCATGGGAACTGGATGAACAAATACAGTACAGTGAACTGTTGGTCTGTGCAATCCTGTTATCTTGTGGCTAACACTGAGAACAATCTGCCTGTTGATCCCTCACTTTACCGGAGATGCACAGACATGCTCTCCTAAATACACCGAAGTTAAAACGTGAATCTGCAGTCGGTGCATCGGGGATGTGAGGGAGAGAGGGACTAATCTTTATGGTTGCAGAGGTTGGCTTTAAAACGATGTAAAGGCGCTGAGACCTTACACAGTCACACTGGTCTGTGTATAGAGGAATGAGTTGGCAGAGAAATAACACCCGAGCTCATCTTCCTGTGTCTGTATGGAAATCTGTCTGTCCTCACGGTGTCACACAGTGGGTGAGACGTGAGAGTAAATTGTAACCATTGTGCTGCAAACTCAAACTGTAATTGTAATCTTTGCTTTTAAATTAAAAGTTTACAGAGTCGCTGTGTGCTGAGAAATTTGCATTAGCAAAGAGGTCACCGAGGTTTTCTGAAATCCATTCAGCACACATGGACATCAATTTGAAAATAAAAACTCTTTTGACATTAGTTAAGTGGTGTTCCAGTGTAAAAAATACACTTTAAAGGCTCGAAGCTATTGACCAGATTGAACCCTGAATTTATGGTTTTAAAATATACAGATTGAGGTGAAAATGCAATCTGTGGAAATGAAGTTACTGCTCACTCAGAGCCCCCTGTAACTTCAGAAAATGTCTTAACAGCTAACAATAGAGGGGCGCTGCACTGATATGGAAAGGAAGTGGTGGCAAATTTGACCGAAACAGTCTCGGTCTGCTCTGGAGTTTCTTTGATGCAGGTTGTGCAATTAAAATAAAAGTTTGACAATTTGGGAAACACCTGTGTATGGTTCCTTCTGAAGAGTTAGATGAGAATACTGGTACCCCATTAAAAGTTGTCCGTTAGTCACAGAGTTACAGCCAGTTGGTGGTTAGCTTAGCAAAAAATCTGGAAAAACAAGGGGGAAGCGATAAGACTAAAACCCAGGAAGTCTTTACCCCCGGCCGAGAATTTTGAGTATAGATAAAAGAAATATGCTGCGACATGTTAATCAGAGACCTGTTAGTGCTGGCAGGCTGACTTTTTCACCCTTGGACAGAGCTAGCCTAGCTGTTTTCTTGTCTTTAAGTTAAGCCGAGCTAACGGACTGGGTGTAACCACATACTTAATGCACAGATGTGAAAATCCTATCGTATCCTATCGTATCCATCTTCCTATGTAGCTCTTGGTAAGGCAACAAATAAGTGAATTTGCCAAAAAATGCCAACTATCCCTTTAAGAAGGCAGCTGAATAGAAAGAAAAAAGTATACTCATGCTAATTGTATCCTTTGGTTCTGCAGCATTCACATAGAACATCAACAGGACAGTGACGTGTTGCTTTCTGCCTCCACTGGACAAAGACTATGCTTCGTACAAAAAGCAGCACAACACAGTTTTTAGTTTAGCTTTCGGTTTCTAACACAAGCGGGTAGTTTGTTTCTTTAATGAAAGGAGACAAAACACCAAAGACAAAAAAGAACAACAAGAGGTTTGTGCTGATAGAATAAAAGTCTGAATTTATTTCTGTTTATCTACACATTAAACAGGTGTTCCTGAATGCAGCAAGAGAAAACACAGAACAGGATGCTAAGCGTCAAAGAGTTGCTCGCATAGCAGAGGTGTGGCCGGTTTAGCAAAGACATGTACACTCTCTATCGCGTTTACTTACAACATCTTGTGTAAATGCAGGGTTGCCTCTGAGAGGCTAAAGTAGAGCGAGGGAGTGTTTACTGCAATTGTCTTGAAATTCTTTTCACATTATCATACCAACTGTAAATATCCCATACAGTAATAACCCTGTCTTTCCCTAATAATCATCGCATTGCAGTTACAACTATTACAGACAGGTAGACACCAAAGCAGCCCTGTATAGCTCAATTTAATTAAAATCCATGAAAATGTAGTAATAGTTCTGTACGGATTTGTCATGTCGCCATTGTCCACTTTGACTCCATCTCAAGGCTGTTCAGACACATTCAAAGGTTTGAACGCTCCCCAGTTATCTCTCCCTGGTTGGCCCTCCACCCAAAAGTGATGTGGTACCAGGTGATTACAACTCCACACCTGCATAGGAATTCAATTACACACAAAACTCTCTGGGTCAATTCCCTGGACCAGAGCAAAGCTTAAAATTGAACCATTATGAAACAGTCCAACGGATGGCTTAAGTGTTTCCATTTAACCAACTGCTGTGTGTTTGAACACACACCGCTCACAGTAGAGAGGAGTTCACCAGCACATTTCATGTTCACAGACAGAATCAGAGTAAAAAAAAAAACAAAAACATATATATATATATACATACTGAAAGGTAAAAGCAAACCATCCAAAAAAACAAAACCCTCAACATACTTTAAACACTTTGGCGCAGAAAAGGTTCCATTGGTGTCACTGTACAGGGTGAAAGAAAATATAATGCCCTTTTGTACAATTAAGTCAAGTCCTGACACTCAATGCTGCTTAGCAAGACTTCAGCTCACAGTAAGTTAATCATGAACAAATAGCAACACTTAATTTCTATTTTTACCACTTAAAATTACAATTGAATTTTTTTAAACGACATTAAGGGACAGTGAGATACAACAGGGGAATCACAGATTAAAGCTGTGATGAGATAAAATCAATCTGACATGATGAAACTCCCCAATACAAACTTCATGACTGTACCATGAAGGCTGTGATATCAACAGGGCTCCCGTTTAAAGTTTTCTTTAACCACTTCCGATTCTTTCTTTCCCTCCGCAAATAAAACTACCAATGGAATCCCGTTTCTGTAAAACAAACTGGATTGAACTTCGAGTCAAACAGAACATGGTTTTGCTGAGGATCTCTTCTGCCTTTACACACACACTGCCCAGTCCAACTGAGATTTCCTTTATTACAGCCTGGTATGCAACCAGTAAACAGTGATATCCTTGAAATTTATTGGTTATCTGAGTGTGATCTGATAATCATGTACTGTAGATTGTGAAACCTGATCTAACCAGTAAAAATGCATATTTATGAAAATACACTGCAACAATGTCATATTGGTAGACAACAGGTGCTAGAAGCAGATGCATCCATTGAAAATCAGCAAGTTCTGAGGTACTTGTGAAACTCACAGCTGAGGATATAATTACTATCTACAATATTTGGATGGATAGCATATAAGTTGATACAGTAATAGCAGGGTTATAGTTTTGCGAAACATTTTGGCTTACAATTTGATTAGCTGAGGGGGTAGTGGCGGTGGACACACCTGAATAAAACATAGCTGTATGAGGATAAAAACATAGAAAAACAGCACCATTTGAGGTCCGATAGACAGATCAGTTTTTTGAACTGTTTGCTGGTAGCACCGTCAACCAGTAAAAATCTCAGAATGCAATACAGAGACAGAACACAACCACTGATCAACTGCACGACATAGCAAAGAGCGAAGATACTGTGGATATTCAGAGACGACCCCTCACGCAGACACCCTTTTAGAGCAGCATCTTTAAGCAGGTAATAAAACGGATTTCTCCTAAGAATGATATTGTGTACTGAGGTGTTTTACAAGTTTTATATGCTGTACATGTTGAGAGTAACCAGGTATACCTTTCCTATAGATTTTTTTTTTTTTTTAATATACACACATAGTTTACAGTCACTGACAAACAGACACCAGAGTAACAATGAGGTAGGACGGTGAAGTTAGATGAAGTAGAACCGGTTTGTGGATTGTATACAAAGTTACTGATACCTTAAGAAAAATATAGGCCTAACAATGTGTTCCTCTAGTTTTTCCTCATTTGAAATAAGGTTGACATTGTATCTGAGGCTCAAATAGTAATGTGTTTTGTGTACACTTAGTTGTGAAAACTGCTAGATGGAGCCGTTTATCTTGTTCCACTCAGTAAAGCTGGGACTGATCTTTTTTTTCCTAAACTGTCAAAATGCAACATAAAGCTGCCTCACTTTCGAAATTTTGACGGGTGTTCCTAACATAAGCCAAAACACCAAGAAAGAAGGACAAGATTTGCTATCATCTTGATACATTTGCATTTTTAAATCCATATCAATGTCAGGAGAGTAAGGAACTAGAGGTGGCACGGGAGGAGGATCACAGAGCCAGCGAGGTTACATCTCATCCCTACCGCTACTTGCGTGTGACAGTAAAAGTACTGAAGGGTATAATGTTGTGTTAAAAAAGCCAAACTAGCCAATATCATCCATTAATGGCACAGCCAGGTTATATACTGGTGTATGTTACGAATATGCAGCTAAAACCCCTACTGCTCCCCTGCAAGTGACTTGGTACATTTGACAGAGATTGGCTCGCCCTCACAGATTAAACCAAATCTGGGTTAAAAACATACAGTACTTCCATACAGCTTTCATTCACTAAAGATGGTTTTAGTTAAAAGATTAGGCTTAATCGCACTCCAGGAAACCAGCCTTTGAAAGCAAGTTAGCATTTCAGATGATGTAATAGCTCTATTAATGCTCCATCTTAAAGCATTATTTTAACCACACCCTCTTTTTGGCATCAAACAACGAAGAAACAAACACAAACACAACACACGACAATGTGTCAGAATTTCAGCATGGTTGCTTTGCACAGCAGAAATCTTTTCTTTCTTTTAAAATCGCATGTATTTTTAATACATGCTGGCGCATGTAAACCTCACATGTTGCTTTGTACAGGGAAAACAAAAACTAAAGGACAGTGAAAAAGGGATAAGAACCACCCCAAAAACTCAATACTATATCACCAATTTGGTGGCTTAGGATTCACTAAGCTCTATTTTCTTGGCATGGGCCATTTTCTCTGTGCAAACTCAGCTGATTCCTCAGTCAGCATCCCCTCATCTTTAGCTTGATCTTAGCCTTCGATACTTTGGCTTACAACGTTCACTCATTTGTAAAAATACACAATTATCTCTCTTTATCTAAGTCTATACACAACCAGCATCTTCACACGTTAAATTAAAGCACACATTCCAGTCAGCTTGCACATTTCATTGGTAAATAGCTCTAGATTAGTGAGCCATGTTTTGGGCTTGAAAGTCAAGAAGATTTGTTGACTTTTGCTTGTCAATTTGCCTAGTAAGCCATTTATTGTTCATGAGGCCATGGCGGAGATATAGAATCCAGTTTCAACACAGCGTGACTTGTTAAAATGTAGTTTTCTAAATACCCCGTATAAATCTTCAACGATTCAAATATCCAGAAGTAGTCCTACTACTTCAAGTTAACTGGAAGTATTAAATCAATCAAGCTTGTTTTGGAGCAATGGCATGTCGGGGGCAAATCTCACGTACAAAAAAGAAACATTCTTATCCCATAACTCATTCTTGCCATAAAAAATAATAAACCAAAATGTT
>JAPZDT010000020.1:12602184-12612580 GCA_029814675.1 Acanthurus coeruleus | reverse complement strand
GTAACTTTAGTTCACCGACTTTAAATGACACCTGGGTCTTAAAGGGGTGCATTCAGATACGATTTTCTTGTTTTACTATTTATTCTTATTTTAGGCTCCTGCGGAATTTTAATTTAACAAAATCAGAGCAGAGAAAACAGCAAAAAAGCTGCATTTTACAGACAGTTTATTAGAGCCTCAAGATGCACTTACGTAAGAGATAAAGTCTCCTCCAGCGCTATCAGATTACACTGAGACGACACATAAACAAGTACAGACATGTGACTGGTTATCAGACATCTCCACGAGGCCCACACATTAGGGTTAAATTGAAACTATTTGCCCCATGTGAGACAGCTATGTGGACAAGCAACTGCTGAAGATGAGGTTGAAAGGCAGAAAAGCAACAGCTGGGGAGAAACTGAGAAGGTTAAGCATGTCTAAGAGTGAAGCACATGTGGAACTTTAATCATTTATTGAAGCATAGAAGAAACTCAGGGACTTGCTGCTGAAACACTGACTGATCTGTGTTGCGGCAGCATTTTTGCAAGCTAATAAAAAATGGGAGAAAAAAAGGCCAACTTGTTCCCTGAACTGTGTCTCTGTGTTTCAGAATATCTGCCTCCTCTGGAGACACAGCAGAAGGGATGGCGCCACCTAGGGGGAGAGATTGCAACTTCCTAAAACCATATGTCATCGCCCAAACTAGAACTGGTCCACTAGCATCATCACAGCCACCCCAGAGAGCGCCCATCGACAAACACAGGACTGAGTGACAGACTGAGGCGATTCCATGCCCTGAAAAACAAACTGAAAGTGACCCATTTGGAATATTGGAATAGTCACACTCAACCGACCCCAGGGATACACACAGCAAGATGAAGGAGAATAAACTAAAAGCCAACTTTCATTTCATTACTAGAGCTCCACAGCCTTTCTGTTGTTTTCCTCCATGCATCCGCCCTGTGACGTGGGGCAGGACACGAGCAAGAGTCTCACCGCTGGTCGAGATGTAACACACACGCATACACCAGTGTGACCGGTCGGGGTCAGAGCTGCGGCACCATTCGCGCAAAGGGAGACCTCCGTGAAGAGGGCAAGGGAGCTGATGTGGGAGAGGATTGCGTCCGTTCAGCTCTCCAGCACAATTTGCTCAATCTGAAGCCTTCGGCGTGGCCCTCGTCTGCTGAACTGAAATGATGGAGATGAAAATAAGAAGGGAGGGATACGGAAAGATGTGATTTTCACTCCTGTAATGTTAGTGCTGAAGAAAGGAAGCAAAATCACACATTACACTGATGATGGACTTTAACGCAAACGATGTGTTTTCTAATCTGTAAGATCAGAAGTGTTCTGTCTTTGTCAGAAAACAAAGCGACACAAATGTAACTAACAGAAAACAGATGCGGGGGGTGTGTTTATAATTATGTACATGTTTAACAAGCTTATTCTGAAAAATATAGATTAATATAAGAGCTATAATTGGTTTCCTGATCTAACACAATGAAACACTAACTGAATTGCGTTCAAGCTGCTCTAAATAACCATTTTTTTTTCACCATGTCTTCTGATCCAACCCACGCAACCTCAGACTGATGTCGGCTAGCAGTCTGCCATTTATGAGTGCGTGTGTGTTTAATCCCCTCGCAGGTGTTTTATTGTGGTGAGCTTAGAAGTTGAGGGCAAAGACTTTGTCCTTCCCTCAGAGATGACCTCTAGAACAAAAGGCTGATGGGGCCAAAGTGTTGATGTTTTTTGAAAAGGCGGGTAAATCTGTCCAACAGATTGTGAACATCAGCACAGGAAAGTTCTTGGAGTGTACCTCATTTGAGCTGCGGTTTTCTGAACAGACAGCAGAGGGCAGCAGAGTATAAGAAAGATTTAGTCACAGGAAATCTTCTCAGAGCTTCTTAAAGAGTGATCCCTTCGGGCTCTGAAACTCACCCAAAAGTATCACTCCTCTGCATTTTGTCCATTAACCACATAAGGAGGACAGGTGGTGTGAGTGTGTGTGTGTGTGTGTTTGTTTGTGTGTATGTGTGTGTGTGTGTGCGTGCATGTATGTTTGTGTACTGAATGCATGTGTTGTTCCGAGAGTTGATGGTGCATGAAGTATGACTGCAACCACAACCATCAGCATTCATAGCAATGCAGGCAGCTTTCTGCCTCTTACTGCACTTGAGTACAGTATTAGTTGTGTGTTTATGTGCACATTACATATAAATATTACAATTTTACATATTTGTTTGTTTGTTTTTCTGAGCAGCATTTCAGTTTTTGTCTCCAAGATAAGATGTTTTTCTTTTCTCTCTCTGTAGATGTTGAGTTTAAATCATTTTTCTCACTTATTGTGTAGAAGGCAGGTTTACATGCTGATAAAAGAAAAATGCATCTGAATTGAGACAATGTGCGTGAGCAAATGTTTTGATTTCACCTGAATGCATTGAATGAGTTTTGATAATCCCACTAAGGGCTAGCAGTTTGATCTCAGCCGATCCATTACTGACTCATTCTTGTGCTTCACTCAGCCTCCGGCACTCGACCAAAAAACCTGAAACTGAGGATGGTGTTGGTTTATATTTTTACTCACACTGCTTGTAGAGCACAAGTTCAAGTTTCAGTTTGTTAAAATATATTTTTTTTTCTTACAGTTGAGCTTAGCTATAGTTAGCATGAGTAGGTTGGGGTGAGAGACCGCACCACACACTATTGTAGGAGGTGTTTATAATGTTGTTCAAGCCAAGTAGTCATGAGTATAACGTTAGAGGCTAACTTTGGTAGTCAACAATATCATATTGCACATGAACTGCAATAAAAATGTCTTAAGTGACAGACAAACCAGCTGCAGTTGTCAGTGCACAGGCCTGTGACAGGCTATCAAACGAAAGATCACAGGCTTATGATGTGGCACATGCAAATGACATTAAATTAACTTTTAGCACTCAGTATATATAGTGTCAATGCTTAAGCCTAAGCTGTATTTTTAAGTTGTATTTTTTATGTTTTTTCAGGTGTGGAAATGTGAACTTTGCAAGGAGGACTAGTTGCAATAGATGTGGCAGGGGTGAGTACTTCCTGATGCAAATTGTCATAATTTTGTGAAAGCTTAATGCATGCTTTCAAAAAGTTTCTGTTCTAAAAATCATTTTGTTTCTGCAGAGAAAACCACAGAGGCAAAGATGATGAAAGCAGGAGGAACAGAGATTGGGAAAACTCTAGCAGAGAAGAGTAGAGGCCTTTTCAGTGCAAATGATTGGCAATGCAAAACGTATGTTTAAAACTACCTGAATGTATGATTAACTTTATATTTGAGCAGTAGATGAACATTTCCCTAATGGACAAAGTACATAGTAACACTATGCATTTTGAGAATTAGGGACTTGTTATTCAGTATTACATATGTTGATATTTTATAGATGGTTATTTTCCCTCTTGTTTCCTTACAGATGTGGCAATGTGAATTGGGCTAGAAGGTCAGAGTGCAACATGTGCAACACGCCAAAATATGCCAAACTCGAAGAGAGAACAGGTATTTTCTACAAGAACAGGTATATGTGGCTTGCCAGGTTTTGGGTTTGCCTTTAAATATCAGTTATTGATGGTTTTTCTCTCTCTGTCTTCAGGTTATGGTGGAGGTTTCAATGAAAGGGAGAATGTAGAATACATTGAACGAGAGGAGTCTGATGGTGAATATGATGAAGTGAGTCCTGCCTGGAAGTGTAATATTTGATGTTTAAATTGAAACATTGCAGGTGACACAGTATAAATTGCATTTAAACATACAAGTTTTGACAGGTAGTACATGGCGAGTCCTGAATCTGTTTGACTCTTCATGAGTATATTCTGTTATTTTAAATGTCAGTTTGGTAGGAAAAAGAAAAAATACAGAGGGAAGACCAACAGCACATCTTCCTCCAAAGAAAGTGAAAAGAAAGAAGTAGCTAAAACTGAAGCTGATGATGATGAGGAAGAAGAAGATGAGGATGATGAAGATGGTGACCTTTCCAAATACAAATTGGATGTAAGCTTGATGGCTGGAGCTTGAAATTCAAAAGAACACATGTAACATAGAATAAGCAAATTACAGTGCAGTATTAAAACCCAAGAACTTCATCCCCAGGATGATGATGACGATGATGAAGATGGAGACCTGTCGAAGTATGACCTGGATGCCAGTGATGATGATGACAAAGCAGCCAAGAAAAAGAGCAGCCGTTCCGGTTCCTCTCGCTCCCGCTCATCCTCGCGCTCCTCCAGCTCCAGTTCACGGTCGAGGTCCAGGTAAAAGGGTACAGGTCAAGGGTAACTACGGGCAAAATGTCAGTATCAGCTCAATCTTCTTTCTGATTTACTTATCAACATCAATTAAATGTCCTGCAATGCTGATCTGTTGTTTTCTCTTTTCTCAACTCCTCCCCTTTTTTTGGTTTTAAGTACTCAGTGTGTAGAATGAATGGTCTGACTTTATCATATTTTTTTGTTTGTTTGTTTGTTTTGAAATGCATATGACTGCAGAAAAAAAAATTTGCTATCATATTCCTGAAATGCACTTAAACTCTCGTTTTGCTTGTACTATGTGTTTATTCATGGGTTTTATTCTTATGGAGTTGTTAAACACAGCTAAGTTGTCTCTTTTCTTTGGCTATGTCTCTAGATCCCCATATACAAGTTAAGTTAATTTGAATATGTACCCCTCAGTTATGCAATATATTAAGACCATAATAGTTTGCTTAGAGTATTCCCCCAAATTTAGATGTTTGTGCCTTGCCACCTTATCCTCTGATTTGTTTTGGAGGTTTTTTTTATTATTAAGAAAATATTGGAAAAGTTCTGTTTTTGTCTTTCAGGTCCCATTCTAGAAGCTCATCCAGTTCCAGATCTGGATCTCGCTCAAGGTCTCGCTCCAGGTGAATGAGGTGACATGCACTCTCTCTCTTAGAGAGTGTATGTAGAGGGCTTAAAGCTCCAGAGCAGTCCTGTTTCCTACCATAAGTTATTAGCCAAGACTGCATAGTACATACTTTTACACAGTATCCAGTCCAAACTCGTTAACTGCTGTGAGGGCTTTCAATCAAGTGACTGTAGCATTATCTCAATTTTTTAGTGAGGACCGAGTGTTACAAGTGCACAGTTTGGCTACTTTAATTTATTGTTATAGTTACCAAGGCTCAAAACTCTTGCTAGTCATTTGGGGTCTATATCAAGCATCTCTCTGGTGTGGTGCTGGATTTGCTCACTCTGTTTAAGTCATTTTATTATAGAGAAGCTTAACATTTAGTACATACCGCCAATCAGTATCATTTGTCCATAGTTAAGTGGTTTTAATCAGAGAAGCTTGATAAATACCCAAGCTGGTGAGAGTCTTTATTGACCTTACTGACCTCAGTGCTTGGTTTATTCCTTCAAAAGATCCAGCTCCAGGTCTGGAAAGGGCTCCTCTCCCCGGAAGAGGTCCCGCTCACCCTCCTCCTCACCTGAGAGGAGACAGAAGCGCAGTCGCTCCAGGTCCTCATCTGGAGGAAGAAAGAGGAGGCGCTCTAGATAACATTCGTCCGAAAGGTTTGGGTTTCTGCGGAATACCACAATGGCACTGATTTATTATTAGCCTGCAGTTGCCTCGATTATGGGAATTCAGATTTACAGAATTATGTTCATATTTTCCTTGTGATTTTTTTGTTTGTTTTTTCTTTAATGATGTGCCCTTGTACCTGTTTCAAGTATACATAACTTAATGTGAATAGCTGAACCTGCTGACCTGTTCTTCTTCCCATGGTGTTTTTTGTGTTTTCAGGTGCCGTGGACAGTCCTCTGGATCTTCCCATTCTGGCTCCAGTTCTAAAAAGAAATAACTTTAGTATTACAGCCTTTAAAACAAGAAAAGGAACCTTAGTACAAGTGCATGTTGTGTTGCAAGGAAAATGACCACATCCTTACATTTTCATATAAAAGTCTTATTATCTCCAAAAAGAGAGCGGCAACATGACTTCTCTCAGCCGTTACATTTACATGATCCCTTTTTTAAAAACCACATACACCCCAGTCTGTGTCTGTAACTACAGGTGTCCAGAAAACATAAGTGTTTGGTCCTGGTAAGGAAAATCTGATATACTGTTAAGAGGCTGTGTCCCATTTTAAACCCGTTCTACTGATTATCTTTTTTGCAGTACATTTTATTCTTCTCATGTGTGAAGAAGCTGAAGTAAACATTTTAATACTTTAGTTGGGCCCTAGGAAACATTTGAGACTGTTTTTTTGTCTCTTTAAATCAATATATTCTTCATTTTTGGAATAAAAAGTGAAGTACTTAAGCACCAATTCAGAATACCAGAGATGTAGCAATGAATTTCGGCCTGTCCGTTTTGCTTTCTTAATAAATATAAATTTTCTTTTGTGTTTTCAAGGTAAGTATTTTACTTTTTGATATTGCTTGTTTTAAGTAAATGGCAGTAAATTCAACATTCTTTGGTTTAGGTTTAAATCTTGGTTGTTTTTTTTTTATAGAATTGATTTATCACTCAGTTATTCCTCTTCATTTGTCGCTTAAGCAACTAATGAAAATCAAAAAAATGGCATTTGTTCTGTCCTCCAGACTTCTAAAACTATGTCCTGATTTATGGTAGAATGTGGCAATGCAATCTTTCTATTGGTAAAAACTCAAATGTACACGTGTAAATAAAATTCTGTAGACCTTGTGTTTTGTTACTTCATTTTGTCTTAGATTTGACAGAGGAAGACTGGGCTATCTTAGGGGACATAATACATGATATTTGTATTTAATACCAGCATTGCTGTACGTAGAAAACTACGAAGGACGTTCAGTGGTTATCTAAAGAATCAAAAGTATGTATGTAAAATACAAGATCCCAGCAAAGAATAAAAAAGTGTTTCACTTGATTTTTGGAGTTTTCAGACAGCAGGTAGGTAATTTCCATAACAGAGCAATAGATGAGTGCTCATGTGATCGACCATTTTCTTGTAACTCTGGAGAGAAAGGTTAATGTTATTGTACAGAGGTTTTTACAGCAAAAGGTGAGTATATTACTGTACTCATTACTGTGCAAACATTTTCCTGGGATAGGGCTAGTTACTGGTTCTTCTGTTGTACAGTGAGAGTGAAACCTCATCGCTATAAATTCAAATACCCGGCCCTGGCCTTAGATCAAACATTTTTCCACTGTAAACTTGCTTTCTCTTCAATAGATCCAGATTAAATCTGATTAAATAATAAATTCTAAGTCCCTCTCTTTAAAATTTCCAATTTTTCATTAGTAATTGAATATTGAAAAAGGCCCCTTGCTCCACAGCGTCTTGTTGTTCTCATTCTGGTCAACAGATGTCACTTGTTGCTTGTCCCTGTATGCTGGCTTTAACAAGGGGGGCAGGGTTAATTGATTACCTTAGTGACACTATTCAGGCAAAATGAAACATAAATTTAAGGGTGATAGCAAATAAAACTGGATCGAATACACGAGTGTATTCAAAAGCTCTGATTAAATTAGGAAAAGTTGGCACCACGTTGATAGTGATGCTGTGCCAGGAAGTGACCAACCCGAAACGTGCTGTGTGTGTGTGAGTGAAAGTGGGTAGTTTAACAACATTGATGAAATAGACAATTTTGCCATTTTTTTCATATGCCTCTAATGTAACCCTAATTGCCAAAGTGAAAACACTCACAAAACGTCAAAAAGGAAGATAAAACTAAAAGCCGTAGGCCTGCGTACGCATCACTTATTAATGCACAGCTTAGCACCTTTGAATGCAAAATTTCCCATGATGATTACCAACTGGAGGTAGCCTTATAATTTAGTATTTCCCATTTTAAATTCTGTCACTGTAGGCTACAGTTTACCTGCTTCCGGAGGCTTAAGGTTAATTTTACAGTATTTTGCCCGTCTAAAAGATGCAGAGCGGGTTTGTTTGATCCCCCCATCCCGTCAGATAAATCCACTCGTGCGCTTCCTTCACCAACATGTGGGCATATACGAGCATTTCTATTTGCGTGGAGTCCAAAGCAGGTGCGTCCGCGATTATCTTACACACATCTTGACTGATGCAGCCTCTGCTTGCAAACAGAAATCTAATTAATTAAGATCAATATAACCAAGATAGCCTAAAGGTCTCCAAAATCCAGGTTTATGATTTAGTAATTCTGTGCAAAACCATATGCAGCCTCAGCTGTGTTTCCTCTGGAAGCCTGTGGGTAGTCCCGCCTCCAGCGCGTAAAGCACCCGACGCGCTTTTACTGGCTTCATTTATAGTTGGAGCATTTTGGAGCGCAGGAGGATGCTGAGCACACAGATGGGTTTGCTTTTGAATATTCGCTTAAACTTCCCTAAAGGATGACAAGGGACGGTTGTAATAATCTGAGGGGCTTGCACAGCGCTATCGGAGAAATGCTGGGCGCAAATGTTTCCAAGTCATTGCGCGAAAGCAATGTCACCAAGAATTCCAGTTGTGGATCTGTGTCAGTTGGTTTTCCTATAACCATGATGATCACTGGCATGGTGGGCAACACATTAGCTCTCATTCTGGTCTACATCTCTTACAGAAAGAAGGAAAACAAAAGGAAAAAGTCGTTCTTGCTTTGCATTGGATCGCTGGCGTTAACTGACCTCTTTGGACAGCTTTTGACAAGTCCAATAGTAATATCAGTCTACCGAGCTGATCTGAAATGGGATCGTATAGACTCATCTGGTAATTTGTGCGCTTTTTTCGGTGTGTGCATGACAACTTTTGGCCTGTGCGCTCTCTTCTTGGCCAGTGCCATGGCGATTGAAAGGGCTATGGCGATAACAAACCCTCACTGGTATTCCAACAACATGAAGACGAGTGTGACAAAGCAGACTCTGGCTGTCATATGGTGCCTTGTGTTGCTTTTTGCGTTGCTGCCAATTGTAGGGGTCGGGAAATACACACGGCAGTGGCCGGGCACCTGGTGCTTCATCAGCACAGGGGACAGAGAAGTCCCCGGCAACATGTTCTTCGCCATCACTTTCGCTGTACTTGGGATTTTCTCTTTGCTTGTAACACTTTCCTGCAATGTAATGACCATCCGGGGCTTAATTATCCGATGTAAAACAAAGACTGGCACGTCTCAGTCTTCAAAGCAATGGGAACGGCTCACCACGGAGACAGTCATCCAGCTGTTGGGCATCATGTGCGTCCTACTCATATGCTGGTCTCCTCTGCTGGTATGTGTTTTTACAGGCGACTGCAGCCTATACATTTTCTTACAACACACAATTAATACTTCTTATGACTTAAGTGAGGATGTGATGCAATTATGATAATTTTTTTTTTAATACTCTTATACAGTGAAAGTGCTGTTACACTTTCATAATGCGGCCAGTGCCATAGCCACGTTTGGGGTGTCTTAATTGTCTGCTGCCCATCACAAACAGCTCCATATCTATGTGTCTAAGTTAATCTGTAGGCCATACAGTGACAGGAGATAGAGAGACTTGTTTTTCCCAATCTCTCCTTCAATCTGTCACCCAACCCCCCACATGCTCTCTTACACACACACATACACACACACATACACATGCACGCATACGCACTCTTACACACACGCACACACACTACCAATACTTGGCAAGTCACATAAATGCTGTCATGTGTGATTCTTTTGAGATGCTGCTGCCATTTCCCATTTAGGAGCAATCTACTTAGCCAGGCCTGTTTGGGGGGTCTGCTCAGTGTGCTATGAGGTCATGCATTGTCAGTCACACATTTAATAGTCCCACCACGGATATTAATAGCAGCCACATCACTGATGGCAGAGAGTGAGTACCTAGAGTGTGAACATTAGGTTTTCTCCTGGTGGTTTGATACTGTCACTGTTCAGGAGTGTCTTGGGATTAGTGTCAGTTACATTAATATTAAATGTGAACAAGACTGCCCACAGAATCTAAAGCTCTTATCTCCCAACCTACAAGTGTGCTGATCTAAAATGGGAGAGTATAGGAGATTTATGAAAGGCTCATTCTTTTAGTTGATCTGTATTTAATATTCTATAAATACATTGTTTCATGAAACAACTTGTGACTTTCCTGTGTTGGTAAAAACAGCATGTTCCTGCCTTCTCCCTCAGGTCCTGATGCTGAGGATGATATCAACCCAGGTATCCTCCCATGAGTGCAATTCTACAGCAATGACCTCGAATCACGCCACTGGACGGGATGTCCATTTAGACTGTAACTTCTTCCTGACCGCCATTCGCTTGGCCTCCCTCAATCAGATCCTGGACCCGTGGGTCTACCTGCTTCTCAGGGAGATCCTCCTGCGCAAATTCTGCATTGTTGCGAACGCAGTGTCCAACTGCTCCATAGAGGATCGGAAGGAGACCCAGACAGCATTGGATGCTCTAAACAAGAAGAATCATGATGACAACAACCTTCATAAACCACAAAGTGGC
>JAPZDT010000020.1:10910241-10923891 GCA_029814675.1 Acanthurus coeruleus | reverse complement strand
TACACATGTTTCAGGGGTGGGAAGAACTAATTGTTACTGAAATAAATATGATACAAAAAAGACAATAAACAGATGGAATCGTCAAGGTTGCCATATTAACATTGAAGACTTGATTCTGAACTGTTGTGTAAAGGAGCCTTTCACCATGGTTTTATATTCATTACAATATTCTGCTGTAGTTTGACGTCTCTTCTAGGGGAGATCTTGATCTTGACTGCCTGCATAATAAATGATAAGATATAATTTAACATCCTTGATCATATTTTTATGGTCAAAGTGTGCACTGGTGGTTAATATTGCTCAACTTGCAGTCATGATCACCTGAGGAACAAAGTACAGGCTACGTTGTTTGATAAGTTTTGTTCCTCTCTATTTTGCCAGTTTTTATTGCTTTTGTAGCTGTTGTTCATTCTCACACCTGTAACCTTATAATTAATTTTTTTATATCCGATATCATACCTTTCCCTTACATGTTACCCCCGCCCTTAACATGTCATTAAACCTTTGGTTTTACAGTATATCTGTTTAATGTTCTCATGGGCTGACTTGATAGATCCAAAACCACAGGATCACAGTCCAAAGTTGGCTCCCTATGTGCCATTCAAAGTGGCCATTAACATCTCCTCAACAGATAGATTAGTGCAAATAGCCTCTTATACGCCTGAAAGGCAATTACACCTCCATTCTTGTAATAATGAACTCATGAACCCAGCTTTATTGGAAAAGGCTGAGGGATTGGAATCAATAGGAATGGACTTGGGAGGCAAGGGGCTCACTGAGCTAGATTCACTGCACAGTCTGAAAAGCTTTCCCAAATCTGAATTTATTTGGATGTCAATGGGGTCCCTACGAGATCCATCTAGCCGGCCTGCTCAGTCAGTATTGCAGCGGGTTGATAGAAGTAGTTGAGATAGACAAATTCAGCTGCTTAAGATGGATATTTACACATTTGTATAACAGGATGACATGTTAATGACAAAATAATTAATCTAAGTTACGGGTCCTATCTTGAAATTGTGCATAATATAGCTATCAGTTTCTGTGAATTGAACCCAGGGGGATCATTCAGGGGACCAAGGAAGAGGAGTGAGTCTGCCTTGCCCAATTTTCACACAAACACACACACATACACACACACACACACATAATCATTCAGGAGTGTGGAAAGCTAAATGGAATCACTCCAGCCTCTAGCCCAAATGGGATCAAAGTCCATTGACCCCCTGTTCTCCATTATGCTAAATTAATTCGCCTGCATATCAAAACACTATTAAAAGACTGAGGTCAGAGTTTGGCAGAGGCCAGAATGCTATTGATTTTGGAGGTAACACACACACTCAGAGAAATGGAATTCAGTGCCAAGACATTTACTGGACATTGCTATATTACCTCACTATTAAGGCTGGATCATTGAGTGAGGAGATGGGCACAAGCAAATGATAACAGCAGCAGAGAAAACAGAGCCACATATCTTTAGTGTCACATTAACAGGAGAATTGAATGTATAGAAACTGAGATTTCTTTGTTCCACTTTACATTTATTGCAACGTTTTAAACTGTTTACCCCTTTTTTATTTTGCTTTTTATCTTATGAGTCTCATCTTCTTCTTCTCTCTTTTTTGCTCTGTAATTTAATCCTTACCTTTACATTTAGTACAAATATTATGGTTTATTATCTGTTCTTTTTTTTTTTTTACAGTTTTCTTTTTTTTTTATTTTAAAATGGTCATGTTGCCTTAATGTTAAGGACTTGTTTGCAATGTTGGAAAAAAATGCTGCTAGATTTGACTGAATAATCAACTGCCATAAATTTTATTGCATTTGAACTCTTGAGAGTTTGAACTGTGCTTTTGACAGTTGTGTCTCGCTCTCTTACCCTCTCTCATCTAGATAGGTTCTCTGTCTCATTTTTTTTCTTTAATAAAGCTAAAATACACTGGAGATCATTTTAGAAAAAGGATAACTTGACATGGATTTACAGCATTTTGTTAAGTTAATATTTAAACAATGTCTGATTATTTTGGAATTATTCAAAGCCAGGTAAAGATGAAGGTTACAAGATGGAGAGTCTGAAGACGGAGCAGGTAGGAGAGACCTCTGTGGCCAAAGCCTTGGGGATTTATCTGCTGACCGACCAGCTCGGATGCCCACGTTTAGCATTCGACCTCCAAAAAGATAAAGCACTCATTATATTCAGAGGAGTATGATGATGAAATGTTCATAGCTGCTTTATTGCTGTGTTACATAAAACATCCGCACACACACACACACACACACACACACACAGGTGTTTTGACTTTGGGGAGAGCATTGGGTTGTTTTAGCCAAAGACCATCATAAACAAGCTCAGAAAGCTTGTGTATGTGTGTGTGTTTCACAGAAGACAAAAATGGAGTGCAGTGTAAGTAAATGTCACATGTCAGTGTGTTTTGTATTGTGTTTTGTTGTCTTGGCAGTAAACTCATCCTGTGCCGATTCTTAGAAACTTAATGACGCCACCTCGCCTATTTGAAGGCAGGCACACACACATGCATTGTAGTCCTGAGTTTTGAGTGTGATCTCTTTGTGCCGTTGAAAGCAAACAATGTGTTTTGTTACTACAGTAGTATTAAGAGATAAGGAAAAGGTTATAAACACACACAGTCTGTGTTTAACAAGATGGCCCCTGGCCATAGAGATTCCCCTCTGATGTGGCTGTTTTTTGTGCGGTTTGTCCCTTTTCCTGGTAAACAGTGCTGTACCCGACGCCTTTCCCTAACATGGGGATAGTGGCACGGGATCCTCAGGATGGGACGTAACCGCTTTCAGCACTTCCTCGCGTCACTCCCCCTCTGTCTGAAGTGCGAGTCTTGCGTGTTTTATTGCGAGGCCTGGGTGAGTATGAAAACAAACGGGGGCCCGACTCAGAAGCTTTGATCTCCCGTTTCCTGGTTCATTATTTACGTCTGTTTCTCACGAAGCGTTTTTTTTTTTCTCTCTCTCTCTCTCACTTGATTACTATGCGCTTCCTCACACATTTGCAGCCTGACCCCCAGACAATGTGCTTCACTTTAATGGTTTCTTCTTGCAGGAAGCTATAAAGGACTTTCGAGTTATTGTCTTTTTTTTTTTCTGTATTTGTTTGCCCATCTGACAAACCAGTTAGAATATACGTAAAAATTGGAGCGGTTTAAACAGGCTCATAAACAAGTAAATCATGAAGTTTAATAAAAATTGCAGCATAATAAAAATTGCTGACATATTAAATGTTGCAGCAATCATAGTTGATAGTGTGCAGTGTGCAAATATGTCAAATTTAATGTTCCTCATGCAAATAGATATAATGAAGAGGAAAATCAAATCAGTCAGACAGTGATAAAGTAAAAAACATGAAGTGATCCAGGCAAGCAGAAGATTAACTGCTTCCCTCAGCAATGAACATCATCTACATTATAAATCATGCAATAAAGTAACACACTGTCTTTTTTCAAGATGTTCACTGATGTTAAGATGTTTACTGTTGAAGGAACACCTTGTGGAAAACATGTAGAAAACGTGCTGGAGAAGGTTTTTACTTATTGCACTATCAATTGAGGTTATTTGAAGCAACTGCAATAATTAAAAAAAAAAAACCTGAATAAGCATTTTTTCATGCAACTTACTGTATGTTTTCCTAATTGGAATCTTGTGTGCACAAATATTGGACAAACACATTATTTGCATTGTCCAATTTGCTTTAAAAGGTGCTTCCAGACCACCTCTGAGCTGTAAAAGCAGCAAAATATAAGGGTGAAAATGATGAAAAAACTGCAAAGATAGAAGTCAGTTGCAATTAACTGGAGTTCATCTCCGGTCCAAGCAGCAGGTCCCTCACCCTGACCCATGCACCTCACCAGCTCAGCAGATAGATCAAAAAGGCCTGTCCTCAGTGAAAACCACTGCACTGCTTGAGCCAAGCAGGTGGATGTCATTAGGGACCCTGCCACCGAGGGTCACCGCGGCACACAGTTTGTGTCCTGGGCTGAATTTGATGTATGATCCAGGAGATTTTTGGGCAGTGTTACACATAAACACGCACAACCCCTTCACTTTCCCTCCTGTCTAGTATAGTGTCTGTGCATGAGTGTAAATGTGTGCACCATGTCTTCAACCATCCCATCCTCCTAAACTTCTTCATGATTCTGCCTAAATGGTCTTAGTGGTGTTTTTTACTGTGAACAAACAAAAGTCGTATATTTAGTGTTACTCATCAAAACTCAGTGCGTGAATCCTTGAGGTCCACAAGTGTGTTAAGAGTATTACCTTCATAGTAAAACATTTGCAAAGACATTTTTGTAATAATTTTGAACTGTGCATTATCTACTAGCATGCAGTTTTGTTCTTCACTGCAGCATTTGAAGCATTACATGTTTCTCGGCACACTGCTGTCACCAACTGTCAATATGTGGAAAATCACAAAACTAATGGCAGGAAATGAATCACACCAGGACTGAATCCTGATGTTGCATTGTTTATGTTTGCACAGGATAGAAACAGATCAGGGGCCACTCCAAAAACATGATTCCATAGCACTTGTAGTGGTCAAAAACTTCCCAGATTATCACATTATATTAACTGAATCCAACATTTTTGTAACAGCATATTAACTCTTAGATTGTCTATAATCTTGCACACAAAAATTGATTTGTTGCGGATGGCAACAAGTCAATTTTTTTTTTCTTTTAAAGATTTCACTGAAATGTTGTAAATATCACACTAATGGCAAATGTATTCATGTGTTTACTTTACAAATAAGAAAAAGAAAAATTCTGTAAAAAGTCGTTAAGTCGTATAAATGTTCACAAAATTCTGGCAAAAAAAGGTCCATATCTGCAGTAAACAGGAGAGTTCATAGCAACTATAGTTAGGTGACACGACAGCATGCTGAAACTAAGTAGCTGGAGTCAGTTTCAAAACAAAGCTACAGTGTGGTTATTGCTTTAATGAGCTGTTTCGGAGTTGTTGCCAATCAGCCAGTCATCTGTCACTGCGTCTATCCCTGCATCCGCTCATCAAGTTCCAATATCAGAGGCATTTTAAAGCACCAACAGAGAGATCGCAGTCTTGACACTGACTCACCACAAAACACCACAGTGAAATAATTGGAGCTTGTTTGGGGGGTATTTAAGCCAACTTAGCTACGAGGAAAGATCCTGTCCGGGGAGGGGGACACACATGAAAGAGCTGAGCGGGTGAAAGTGACTAAGAGTTGGGCAGATAGAGAGAGCAAGATGGGGAAGTGAGTCCGACCATTGCGTGTTTGAAAGCAGCAGTTGGGACCCTGATGACAGAGTGGTCTTTGGGAATTTAAGAGCAGGGGCTCATAAGTGGGCGTTTCCCCCCCCACAGATGACTGGGCCAGGAAGGAAGGCTTTGGCTTTCAAAGCGTCCACAGCTTTATTTATATTACATATTTTCATCGCCAGGACTCTTTCAAAGGGGGAAGAGTGCTGTTTTCCTATTTCCAATACGCTTTGCCCACTGTCTTTCATATCCTACTCTGCCTCCCGACAATGTATTTGTTTCCGGAGCAGCGTTCGCCTGGGTCTCCATGTGAAGCTAACTTCGTCTACCAATGAAAGATGCAGTCAGAGTGTTTTTTAACTGAATGTGTAGGGGATGATGGGAAGTTGCGTGATTGTTTTGCCTCACCTGTTTTCCAGTGGGGTCCAAAATCAAGGTGGAATACTTAAAAAAAAAAAAAACAATGGCACAGAGGCCTTGGAACAACTGTACGATGAAAGGTATGGTCCCCACACTGCAGAGACATCAAGTCCTTTTGTTGAAAGTGGCCTTTGTTTTCTCTTTTCATGACTGCAAGTGTTCCCTGGCTAAAAGGACAACAATGACAGATAGTTATGGCTGCATTGTTGTTTTGTATGATTATGGTGTCAATAGATATATACTGAATAAACACTTAGGCATGCAGGATGAGTATTAGTTTGAATATAAATAAATACTAAATGGAAAGTTTCCACTGAACATGGTCAGTGTGTTTGGTTAGTGTGACCAAACTGGCTTTTGTTCACATTCAGAAGTCAAATTTAGACTTCTGTCATTTAATTCCAAGAAATAAATTGCAAAGTAGCTTTGGCACTAAGTTATGAATTGTCCATTTGGTTTATTTCCACAAAAAAAAGGACCAAAAAGGTAAAACCAGTCACCTTTTGACAGTTAACCCCGGCCGAGCCACCAGTGGCATCATTAACCATCATTAGGCCAAGACAGCTACTGATAAATTAGTCATCCATCAAAGGCAACCATATCATCTGGAGTCCCCTGGTCATTATTGGAAGCAAACAATGGTGTCACATGTAACTGTCAACCTGGTGCCTCCTCTCATCTCTGTCTCCTCTTGGGAATGGGAATGGACAACCCCCCCGCAACCAATCAGCATACGTGCCTTGAGGGAATAAAAAACAATCAAAGAGCAGCTAGCTTTTTACCTCTACTTACCAGGGAGGGAAGCTGTGGAGCTCCTGTCTGAAACTCGGGTAACTTTCTGATGAAGAAAGAATCTCCTTTCCTGCTGAGGGTAATTCTGGCTGCGACTGTTGTGTCCTCCGAGGGCTATTTAGGGCCGCTTTTAAATGCCAAAAGGCAGTCTGAGTGATGGAAAACTGAAAGGAAAAAGAGGTTAAAGTGGAACAACATGTTCTTTGACCTTGTTTTGTGGTAAGTGTCATGAAGAGAAATCTAAAAATGAATAAATAAATAAATTATTATTGAGATTTTCCAAATACACATTTTACTTTTCTCTGCTGTTCTAACGGGAAAACTGAATTTAAATGTGACTGAAAGTTGTGTTGCAGTTTTTCACATGAAATTTGAGCAAGTTTATTGTTAATTCTCAAAAAAATGTTGATATTTAGCTATTTATCTTACCCACTGTCTATTTAAAATAATGTTTTTTTTTCTTTTTTGTAATAGAATGGGTAATCCCAAAATGTTGCTTGAAACAACATTTTACAGATTTATTCCCAATTTTGGAAAACGGGTGATATTTGAACTCACATTACTTTTTACTGACAACATTCAACAAACAAACTGAACATATCATGCTTCACAAATTCATTGTGATTTGTATTGATTACCATCTTATGTTTAATTTATAAAATTGCTGAATTTATGAACTGTTTATTTTTAAAATTTAGATGGTAAAATGATAGACTCTGTCTAAAGATATAGCAAGAAAACTTTTCATTGAACTCTTACACAGGTAAAGATGCTGTGCATATGCCTCTGCATGGCGCTCCTGAGACACCTCCCTGCCGGCACAATGCTTAATTAATTAAGAAGGGGGTGCCAATTGCCCTCAGGACCCTGGGGTAATCATACAGGGCAAATTACAGCATGTTGAGCTGTGGGCTGGGAGAGGGGAGCCACTGACACTGATGTCAGTGTTGATTAATTTCTCCGTATAGATCCCGACACCGCAGTGCATGTGTAACCTGTCACAAAGCACCCATGTGTCTATTCATCACTGCCTGGGAGGTATGTGTGTGTGTGAGTGTGTGTTTCTGCGTGTGTGTGTTTAGGGTCTGCTCTGTACTGACATCATGTACAGTTTTATGTGCATCATGGTGCTTTTGCATATGTGCGTATAAACATTACTATAGAAACCATGAGGTCTCTGTTTGTTTGAATGTGTGTGTGTGTGTCACGGAGAGTTGAGGTAGATGTTCACAGCTTCAAACCCAATTTTTGTTCACACTTTTTTTCCATCAAGCCCGTTTGTTTTATCCTTTCCATCATAGAATTTACAACAGACTGCCACTTAGCATCAGCATCTATCACAGGTGGTTGGATGCTTACATTAAGGTAAATTCTGTTCTAATAATTCTATTCAACACAGCATAATGTTCCATCTTTGGTTCTATATTTAAACCCACATCAACCTTATCTACTTCAAAGCTTGTTATGACAGTGCTTGACTTTCAAGGGTTCTGACTAAGTGGAGTTTCTCATATACTTGTCAAACTTGATTGCTAACACAGATATTAGGAATGACAAATGATGGATATGGGCAGGATGTATACAATACACATAACCTGACTGGAGAGCAGATATTCAGTACAGTACGTACTGTATTTGTCTCATTACTTTAAAGCAGGCACTAATGATGTTTCTGTGATCATTTGATGTCAATCCATCAGTGACTGAAACCTGTGATGTGGTCAGAGTATTTGCATCAGATTTCTGTGCACGCTACTTGGTCCAGTGACACAAACTGGGTTTGACAAGGAACCGTAACTATTTGATGTAATATGACCAAGTTGAAGATCTAATGAGGGTATCTTATTCTTCATACTATGGCAAAAAAAAAAATCATCATGGTATGCCTAGAGCCAACAATGCTGTTTTTTTTCAGGGTAATATAACCCAGATATTTAAAATAAAAAAAAAAATACACACTATTATATAGACATGAAATCCTTTTTTTCTAACATCAACAAGTCAGACGAACCAAACACTATGAAAAGGATCCGTAAGATTCTGTTGTTTGAAGGTTGTGAACAAGATATTCATTAATAACATGCACTGTGGACATATTCTTTGACATGATGTCACTCGTGGGTTTGTGAAGTACCATTTTAAAGCCTTAAAGCTCTCATTATATTTGTTGTCATCTTGGTTTTTTAGGGAAGGTTATTTGTTTGTTTGTAAGTTTTTGAGCCAGAAGTGACGACACTTAATAAGAGGGTGAAGCTCGGGACAAGTAAGGGGGGGCTCTCACTGAGAACCCAGGCACACACTGTCAATCACAAGGTAGCCACACCCTAAAGTATACCCTGTTTTATTGTTTCTTTTACCCTAAATGGAGCTGTAATTTGTAAAATGGACATCATGCTCCATTAAACTGAGACCATCAGCTCACCAGAAAACTGGACTGTGGTAGTGAATCAAGTTAGAAGTAGGGTAATTTTCTAATAAGCTTCCATATATTCAGTACTTTTTTGCTTTATTTGCAACTGTCCCCAATAACCACTGAAAATAATGAAACTTTAAGGTATTTACACTTTGGTTTCACTTTTCAGACCAGGATGCTATGCCCACTTCTTTTATAAAACCAATAACCGGGCATAACATTTCACTGCTGACAAGTAAACTTGTCAGTGCTCTCTGATGGATAAATTATGCAGGGTGTCCAACAGAGAGATTTATAGTTGAAGTGCCCTGTTTTGTTAGAAATAAAAATCAAGACTGCCATTGTCAGAATAGAGAATAAGATTTTATGAAATGAAATATTAGGTTTCTATTGCTCATTCTGTTTTGCAGGAGAAACTGTGATTACAGTACTTTATGAATTACCTCAAAAAAATATCTGCCAGATGTTTACCTCACTATGATTTATTTGTGATAGCTTTAAATCAAGCTTGAGTTCACAACTGATGTACTGTGGAAAGCATCTAAACTTATACAAAACTTAAAATAATTGGTTCATAAATCACCAGAGTTTTTTTAGACTTCTGGAGGAAAACAACAACAGGGTGTTTCTTTCGTCTTTCTTCCATCTAAATAACAAAGTTAAACCACCTTAGAATAACAGATTTAGGTGTCACAATGTTGCTGTGGCAACACATGCAGCATGATGCTCACTTGGCAGGTAACTGAAATCCCATAGTTGTAATATGTGTATTTGAGACATATGAGCTTTTAGCAACTGAAATACAATGGAACAGCTTTTTCATGTCAAACTTACACATAAATGAACATAATGTATGTTTGTGCTGAGTATCAGAGCACCTGAGCTGTAAGATGAGCATAAGTGTCACGTAACAACATAAAATCTTTATAAATGCTGAAATAAGAATGTTTTTCACTGTGTGTACCTGAGGCAAAGGCAGGAAGAAAGACACATCGCCTTAGCAATCAGCAGCTGTTTAACATTAACACTTCATCCCAAAATTTCAGCTGTAACAGTGTGTTATGAACTGCCAAATCACATTCAGTGTAAAAAAAACAACCTGTTGATCTAGACTCACAGAATACTGAAAATAGAGCTGCAATATCCTGAAGAAGAGGAACGAGTCGTTTGAAGGGCTGAAACAAAATGTCGAGATGTATCTTTTCTTTTGAAAGGTTTTATTCATTTCATATAATACTGACACATGTACTCAATAGCGGTTAACAGGCGTTTAAAAACACAGATATTAAAACCATTAGAGCGTCAATTTATTTTTAGCCCCATTGATTCCATGGACCATTTTTTTTACACGTTTACATGTTTCAATATACCATAACATCTACTTGGTATTAGTCTAACCTCACCCCTGACAGGATTTTGTCCTTTGTCAAAAAAAAGAACAGAAAAGAAAAAAGTAGACTGACAAACTCTCTCCCCTTTTAAAAAATGGCATGTGGTAAGCCACAAACTATTGAAGGTAAATAATTCGTATGGAGGTGAAATCTGAAAAAAAAAAAGGGTAAAGGTTTGGTTTCAGATCTGAGAAACATTTTGACAGCATCAAGTGTGTCATATGTGGCACAGCTAAATGAAACATTTTTGATCCAGACTACATGAGACAGCCATTCTGGATCCTCTCCTCTTTATTTTTTGTAGTGACATTTGTAATTCAGGACAGCTGTCTAAAATCCAGATCGCCTTTATTCCCAGAATGCATATGAAACACAACTTAGCCATGGAATAGAGATGAAGAATGCAGATTGTAGTAAAGAAGTTGTTTTTTGTCATCTAATGTGGTGCTGTTCGGGTCATAGTTCACTTTTTTTTTTTGAAGTTGCTGTTTGTAGTAGCAGTAAAGGATTGTGGGTGATGCAGTCTTCTGCGTTAAAGGACCAAGTACACTCAGTTGTGTTTAAGGTGATGGAAGACAGTGTCAGAGTCCTTTCTCTTTAGCCACCGTATCCTCAGAATAATGAAACAATTACTGATTCCTCATAGAAGTTCATCTGAGTGTGTTTCCTCTCCACTGATAGGTCCATTGTGCTGTGTAAGTACCATCACCGTTCTGTTCTGCTCCTCTTGAGGCGGGCAGGACTATCGGGTCACCTGAAAAAAAAAAGGGAGACAGAAGTGGGTCACTAAAAGTAGTCCCAAAATAAGATCCACTGTGGCCTGAAATGCTTGAGTTCCTGGAACCAAGATATCTAGTAGAACAAGTCAACAACATTAAGTTTTTAAATGATGCAGCGCCGCGAAGCACAGTCCACTACCTGACAATAATGGGAAGTGATTGTTGTTGGTGGAGCACCGACAACATGGCTAGCGCGGTCTCTGTGTCTTCTGGCAAGAGACTAAACAAGACACAGCTTGAGTTATGGCAGTCGGCCCACAATGCCTCACTCTCAGTGCCTGGCGAGCTGCCATGTCATTTCGTCTGTTCGTCGAGACGGCTGCTCTGATCACATGGTCTCCTTATCTCGGCCATCAATCTCTCCATTTTCTTTGCTCGTGCACTCTTATTTTTTTTTATTTCGAGCTATTAGGAGATATTTTCAATCAGGCAACGGCCAAACCGACACAAATTGCTGTGTAACTGCCAGTACTCGGGCATTAATAGACCAGACTCTCTGCGTTTATTTTTCTGTTTTCCCGCATGTCTTTCCTATTGTGTTTTCCAGTGGCTTCCCCTCTTAGCCCCAACACATGCTGTCCTTCCTGTATTTCCTCTTGAGGGAGTGAGCCTTTTGTCAGACCCAGGTGCCAGCTAACAAAGTGTGAAGGCCATCCGTCACTGAGAGAGATAGAGAGAGAGAGAGCGCAGAGGAGCGTTTCCTCCAAGCTGGCAGCTGAAGCTGTTCTACTGTATTTGCTCTTGATGGCTCCAGGCCACCCTTCCTGGGCCTGTTCCCATTGCCTTCAGGCATCTACTCCTGTGCCTGATCAAAGAGCCTGCAGGCGTTTGTTGTCACGCCAGTTCACTACACACACACGCACCGCTGCATCTCTGTGCCTGCTATGCTTTAAGGTGCTTCAAAATCCCTTTAGGTGTTCATCCCCCCTGCCTGTTTCAGTATCCCTGTAGGAGGCAGTTTCTGTGCCCAATTAGAAAGCGGATTTAGTTAGTTAGATCTCAATTTACAAAGAACACAATCGGGGCTCAATTGTCATCTCTGTGGGCCTTTTTTAGTGCACAAGTGCCACATTTTCCATTGCTTAGTCCACGAGCTTTAACTGTCTACACTCGTAGCTGCTCAGATGGCCACAAGGCAGATGTCTCCCTTCACTTTTACTTTATATACAGTCTCTATGACAGACTTAGCCAAGGGCAAACTATAGGAAGCCATTATCTGAAAAGATTTATCTTGATTTGTTTTTTTTGTGTTTCTGTAATCATCTAAATCACCTAAAACTGCATCAGATCACATAACAATGGCCTTTATCCACTGCTTGTGTTCTATCAAAGAGAAAAATGCTTTCAGAGTATTTGGCCTGAAGAGGTTGATGGTGCTTGCAGTCTGCCTCATCTGTTTAGTGCTGATGTAAAGAAACTCTATAGGAAGTGAAACATACTGTACATGCACCGCTGACACCTTGTCATTTGTTTTTCCAAGTGCGTGTATGACTGTGTGCACATCTACACGAATGCACACACTCTTGCCTTGCAGTGTATGACAGCTCAGTGGTTTGGCAGCCCGGCCGTGTCTGTCTGCTCATCCATATGATATTATTTGGCATTGATCGAGCTGTCTTCTATCCCCTCCCTCTCTCCTCCCTCTGCCCTCCTCCTCTCCTCCTTTCCTCTGCTCCCAGCCGGGGATGGATGGAGGGAAAGATGGAGTGTGCCAAACCCTTTCTTGTGTTCTTGCCCGCTCTGTGTGCCCAGACACAAGCATAAGCTCCTTGTCAACTTACCAGTTCCAGTATTCTTGTTTTCAAGTGTTTTTCCTCATTCTTTTATCTACCTATCACCTCTGCCTTCAGCCTTTCCTCTCCACTTTCCACTTGTTATGTTTTCTTCTCTCATTCATTTCCCCCTGCCTCTTTCTTCCTTTATGCTGCTCTCCATGTCTCTCTTTCTCTCTCTCTCTCTCTCTCATCCTCTTTCTCTCTCACTCTATCGTCAATTTCAATTTACGAGCAGGCCTTAATGGGACTATAAGAGAACGTTCGATGTTATTGATCTAGATGCCTGCGCATCTTGACCTCGGCGTACCACACCAGAGGAAAAAGAAATCACTCTTTTCATCATCAGGCAAACACTTCGGCTAACACGCTCACATATTGTGCACACACACACATAAACACAAACTCAAACCAATCATTGATCAAAGACCTGAATGCAAGAGACAGAAAATATTTGTGAGCTTTCAAACTACGACAGAGTCAATGATAAAGCAGCGCCTGGCTGAAACTGGTTGGCTTTGATCTTTTTCATGAAATTATAAATGCACACTTTGGGGTTGATGGAGCTAAATGCATAAGATCAGATAGCAACTTCCATACAGCTTTCACATATTCAGATATTGCATCATCTTCATATCTGATAAGCCGCTGTGTGTCTCTCTCTTCAATTACAGCTGTTAACATGCTCCAAATCCAATCTGTCATTTTCTGTATTTCTCTCTTTTTGTCTTTATCTCTGTGGGATGTGAGCAGTGAATTTGGAGGAAGTTCAGTTGTACTTATGAACAGCCCAGCACAAATTTGAGTTTGGGCCAGCACAG
>JAPZDT010000020.1:8815254-8826868 GCA_029814675.1 Acanthurus coeruleus | reverse complement strand
CCCCCCCCCCCCCCCCCCCCCCCCCCCCCCCCCCCGCCCCCCGCCCCCAATGGGAGAAAGAAAAGGCTCATGTGGACAAGGCGACTGCGATAAAAATCTTTCTTTGATTCAGAAGTAAAATGTTGCTCTTAAATTCTATGGTTTATCAGTGAAGTACATGAGCTGTGCTACAGACTGAAGACTCTGTAAACAGTAACAAACAGACAGACAAACAGATGAGACCTTGTTTGCATCTATGACATGTCCCTATCCCCACTGCTGGTGCATTATTATCAGCATGATGAACGAGTCTCAGTTCTCATTTCTAGCCTGCGTCAAGGCTCTAACTCCAGCTTATAGGAGTGGTTCTTTCCACCAAGCTATCACAGTATTGTAGTTTATTTGTACTTCATTTTAAGTTATAGTCTTAAATTTTACCTGCTGCTCTATGTAATGTCTAAGATTCTAGTTAGGTTCTTTTATCCCTTAGCATGTTTTTTCTTCAGACATATTTTTAAACAGACAGAGCTTGAGATTTTAGAATTCTATTGCCAATAACACCTATCACCTATTGTTATTGTCATAAAAACAAGAGATCCATATTTTGGCTCTAAGACTTGTTAAATCATGTAATGCTCAAAAATATGTGACCAAAAAAGTAAAATAGGAGTTGTATCCAGGCACTTCACTAGAGAGGTCGAAGTAATTCAGGTTTGGACTTTAGGACAAGAGTGTTTGATCTGAACTATGCCTCCCCCGTGAATGACAAGTGATACAAGTCACTCCATGATATATGCTTTGAATCCAGTTCATTCCAGGATATTAGACACCAGACAACTCCTCTCAATTTGTCTCTGAACCTCTCTCAAATATAGCAACATTTCTGGTTCAGGGCTGAACTTCTAATTGACCTCCCACAGCATGAATGATTTGGTCTAAGAATACAGACTTACAGGGGGAACTGCCTGAATTTGCCAATGACTCCAGTTCAGCTGACGCCAGTCAGGAACCTGTGACTTGATATGTTAGTTTCTATGGCATAACGTGGCTGCTGGTTAGCGTTGGTGTCTGATCGTCTGACTGGTCCTGTTGTCACCTCATTGAAATACAATATTATTATACTGAGGTCAAAGTCACAAAAGTTAAAAAAGTTGAAAAATAACAACGGAAAATAAAAAGAACAATATGTACTTTTAAAAGTCAGTAAGTTACAGACTTTCAAACTGAAGCAGTGTGGAAAAGTGGAGCTGTGAATCAGAGCTACATGTGTGTTCTTAAATGGGCACCGACAATGGCACCGAATCATAGTTCATATTTCTCATTTTAATAGGTTGCTACTATGACAACCATCCCAGCATTCTTAGTTAACCTTTCATTACAGACATCTTCATCCTCACAGCAAACTGACTGTGTGTCTGTACATGCAGATCTTTTCATTAGAAGTCGAAGTAGCACCTGGCAGTGTTTTTTCCCTTCTAACAGCTTAACATTAAAGGTTTCTTTTTAAACACCAGAACAGCCATTCCAACAACCTAGAGAAACTATTTATGTAGTGTTATGCACTTGAAATAGTTTGTGTAAGTGAAAATGAAACCACAAATAGCCCTTTTTCAGCAGCAGAACAGATTGTATTTGTTGAATTTGGCTTCAGTGTAACTGCTGTCAGATAAAATACTGTAAGATTGTTTTAGAAACAATCATATTGTAATTTGTCCTGAAGCAATACTGTTAACATTCATCATCTACCTGCAGTTGGTTTCTTATAAACATGACAATTTTTTTTTCTAAACTCATTTAAACCTTGCCCATAGAGGTGGAATTGGTCGCCCACTGGAGTCTTTATGCATAGAATTAACGTACATCATTTGAGACATAGTTGCTTCACTATTGAGTTTACCGTAATTTCTAATGACTGTAATCCTCTGTTTCACTCAAGTATGAAATATCAGTTTCTTACTGTTCCTGCTGCAGGTTTAGAGGTTCATACCTGGCAAAAGGGTCTGAACTGGACCTTGTAGTCCATCTTATCAAAGTCCGGCATCTGGGTGAAATCTGACTCATCTTGTACAAGCAGACAATCAAATTACGTTGCTGTGATCTCACAGGGCTAATAAAGACCTCTGAAGTAGATTAATGAGGTTGATTTCTTGATAAGCCAAATTAGGAGCCCTGTTCTCAGCGTATAAAAAGCTCCAACTGACCTCCTAAATCCACCTTACATCTTTGATGTATATCCAACATTACTTGAACTCTACATTTGTTTAAGTCTATCCAGGGAGGGAACCCTCTTAATTTTGTTAAGAGAAGCTGATAAGACATTTCAGTCAAGGCACATTTAAAGAGGTCCGTAAACAAACAAAAGGAGTGGACAGGTAATCCATGAGCAATTAATTAACCACCACACAGCTCAGCCACATCTGGACACTGGTGTCCTTTTAATAATGAAAGTAAATGAAAGCTGGGGGAGAACTGCTAATCACCTCCTCCTCTTCTTCTCTTTTTTCTGTTTGCCTTATCTCCTTCCTCACTCTATCCTCTTCTCATGTTCTTTCTGCTTCTCTTTCCTCCTGATCCTCTCCCTTCCTTCTGATTCTGATGGCTTGTCTTTTCACTCTTCTACTCTTTTCTTCTAAGACCCCCCCTTCTTTTTCTTTCTTTCCCATCGTCTCCTTCCAGCCCTCCCATGTTAATTTTGTTATCCAAGGTTATTATTTGAGCTTTGGAATGGGAATAACCTGTGGCTTGCTTCACACATCCAATGATCATAACATCATCATTTGGGGTGATGTTATGATACTGCTGCCTACTGCTATAAGAGACAAAGTCAAATTAAAAGTGATTAGAAGCGAAAATTCCTGTAAATAATTGCACTGCCACTTTCTATTCTCAAAGATATTCACAAATTAGCAGTTTCCTTTTTCCTTTCTCATTTGTTGAGAATCCGCCCATTTCTGCTCGTAATCCCATACTCTTGTTCCCATTATGTATTTATATGTTCTTTTATTCTGTCTCTCTTTTCTTCCTCTTTGTTTTAGTTTCTCATCCTCTACCTCTGCTCTAAATTCCTTTCCTTTTGTTCCCTTTCCTTTTTTTTCACTTCCTTCCCTTTCTGCATCAGGGACAGGAACCAGCTGGGAGACATCATAGATGATGATTTGCAACCACATATTCATTTTTTATCCTAAATATATTAGGCCAGGCATCTGGAAGGTCAGTGGCGTAATGGCCATTGTATATTTTATGAGCAGCAGGAAGCAAAGCTCTTGGAGTTAATCATGTGGATGAGGCAGTTTTCAGGTAGAGACAAGGGCGCTACTTAAATCATCACATAAGCCTCCCCAAAAAGGTCAGACGCTTCAAAATGACACTGAATGCCCTGAAGTGGATAGAGTGGCTGTAATCATTTGGAGCGACTGCCATTGTCTACAGGCCAAACACATTTGTGGAGGTGACATTGGACAGCAACTGTGCATTTCCATGACTGCTGTATGCTTTTATGTGGCATTCCTCAGTTTTTTTCACTCACCACGAACACTTTGCATGTTCACATTCTAAGGAAAGGAGGTTATTACATTATTTTCTTTACTCATATTTTCAATGTTGTAGCATTTTTGTCTTTTTTCATTAGTAAATTTAGCCGTAATGTTGTCAAAATGTTATTTTTCCACAGCATATTGTTGACTCAGTGCTTATAAATGCTGAATGTTAACACTCAAGGATGAACTATAGTGAGTGATAGCTGGCCAGTTTTTGTTTTTTTTTTTACAGTGAGAAAACAGCCTGCAGATCTTGCAGCTCTAAAACTACTTGATTGTATATATATTTTTAAAAGATAACAATAACCATTTTGTCATCTATCCAGTTACTCTCCTGTCATAGCTCTGCCAGACTACTAAATCCCAGAGAGAACCACATTGGGAAAAAGACAGAGTGTGTTGGTGGTTAAGTGGCCAATAACCATAATCATAGCCATAGCATTGCTGAACCATTAATAAACTATTTTGATTCCAAAAAAAATCAGACAGGAGCAATTTCTGTAAACCTCAACCTTTTGAAAAAGATCAGCAGTGTCTCAAACATTCTTGGTGAGATAAACAAAAGTTGACAATCCTAAGGTGTAGAAAAAAGTGCTGAAAAAGTAGCTTTGTTCCAGCAGCCATCACTCTGATGAACAAGACAAAAAGAGTTGCAGTCTCTATTTTTTATTTTCTTTCACTTGCTCTCTTTTTTGAAATTATTTATTTAACTGTTCACATATTCTAGGGATTTTTATTGCCTTGTCTACCTTATTTATCTCAGTGATCAAGTATGTTACCTTTTTTTAAATGTTTTGTTTTGTTTTGTTTTTTTAGATAGTGTGTGGCCTTGACCTACTTTATATGTAAAGTGACCTGAAACAATCTGTGCTATGATTTGGCACTGTATAAATAATAACTGACTTGACTTTTTTCTGGCTTTTTTGTCATATTATTTCAGTAAGTTCTTCTATGGAGCCCTAAGCACTTGATTATTCCTTGAAGTCATGAATACTTCATTACTGTGTTTGTCTGTATGTTGTCTTTATTTGATCAACATTCCAATGTATGCCTGTCTTCTCTCTCCTGCAAACTAAGCCTACCTATGGGTACACATAAAGTAACCTCAACCTGAATCTGATCATGTTCCCACAAGCACACAGGGCAGACTTATGGTGAATGGTGAAGATGTAAGAAAATCAATCCTTGCTCTTAGTGGTGTGTTAGTTTGTTGGCATACCACTTAAGAGTTTCTTTGAAAAGTGTAACAATAACCTACAGGTCAAAGGGCTAAAAGGAGAGTTTGTTCCACTACAATCAAAAAGTCACAGAATCTAATTCTATTTCTAACCATGTACAGAGGATCGGAAGATGGGTTTAAACATTAGCCAGAGCCCCAAGAAGACTCTACATTTCATTTACAAAGTGCATATACTGACCGACAAAAAAACATTTAAATATGACCAAAATGACCTCATAATGAATCATAAACTGACCTCAAAGGAAAAGCCTTTTTACCTTATCATACATTAGAAAAAGAATATAAGCTTGAGATTCAGAATTGGTTAAACTAATATTGTCATGTTTCTTACTTGAGGATATCTATTAGGTATTTCTGGTGAAATTCTCTCATAAAAACACCATATGGTACAAAGGAGAGGAGGCATAATGGAACTGTACTAGTTTTAAAATGAACAGTGAATTGCTGTCAGAGCAGCTGCTAAGCTGTATATCTCTGCACTGCTGGCCCAGAGACAGCTGGAGAAGTGTTGTTGATGAAAAATTTAAATACTAATGAAAGCCATCCATCTGACAATAGGCCAACACCATGTTTTTACTATTTAACCATGGACAATGGTTTGGACACAAAGGACAATGTCAGAGTGGGTCCATAGTCATTACATGCACAGAGACAACCAATGCCTGGAGAAATAAAAACTAAGCCTGGCATCACACACACCACACACACACCACACACACACACGAACACGCACACAGACTATTGATTATGATGTCAGTATGTCACCTTGCTAGAAAGACGATCCATGTAAATAGATATGACAATATGTCTGTCCTTACTTAGTCATGAAAGTCACACATATTTCTGGACATGACCTTTGAAAATGAGCAAAGTAACACCTTGCTTAAGTTTTAGGATGTAATATGATGAAATCATTTGAACATGCCCTTTATTTCTTATCTTTCAAAAAGGGACCAAACCAAACAAGAATAATGGATTTTACAATGGTTCCACAAATTCTGGATGACAGCCATTTTGGTTAGGGACCATACGATATTTAGGTGGGGTGGGGATTGGGTGGGGATTAATTTTTTTATCTTATTCTTAAAAAATCAGCTGCCCTCCCTGACATTTTATTATTTTTCACTCAGCTCTCCCCCTGCATCTGTAAAAAAAAATATGTGCCCTCCCCCACCCACAAGTTCAACCATTTCTCATTTTATACAAAACTTAAGTGGTAAAACAACAGCAATACTAACAGGTTCAACCATTACTGTATATGCTCTTTTTAACTCTGCGTGTAGAGCCATCCTGCCCGCTAGATGGCACTGTGTGCACTTTTGAAACACTGTTGGTGTAGACATAAATGTTAGCTTTAGTTGATTGTTTAAGCAAAATGAAGGACCTGCAAGCTGTCTGGCAAGGCAGATGCAAAAATTGTTAAAGTGGTGAGTACGAGGTACAAGCCAATGGGGTAAATCCATGAGGGAATCATAGCTGTGCACCTATGGATGCCGAGAGTATGAAGGCCGAGACCGGCCATGGTTGCTACTATCTTTTATTTTTATTCCGTTATCTCTAGATCACAAAATAATAATCTCATTATCACAGAGTAACAGGTTGGTATCTAGTGATAACTGGATAAATTAATGTGTTAGAGATAACACAACTTGCTTGCCCATGATAATGGAAAACAGAGTCCCTTTTCAAAATAAAAGGTTTTTTAGGTTTTAATAATCATTTTTTATAAATAAATAAATAAATAAATAAATAAGCACTAGCATCTAGATAGCTCTTGACACCTGTAAGTAGCTGAAAATGTCCCATAAGGGAGTATCTATTGATTAAGGCATCAGACTGTGCTTCAACCAAGGTCTAACAGAGGCAGAAATTGCACCGTTTCTTTCTGTTTGAGATAACATCCAGATCAGCCCTCGCCATTTAAGAGAAGTCTAACCACATATTAATTCATCCGGTGATGATGGGATGATTATTTTTTTGATCTTTAGATAACAGAAAGAAAACAGATAGTGGCGACCATGACCGCCCTCGGCTTCCGTAGTCCACTAGCAGCTACACACGTTGCCACTTTTAGCACAACTTCAGCAAGCGCCTCTTTGGCTGCAACCAGCAGCACACCGACAAGAGCAACAAACATATGAGATTAAACTGCAAAATCCAGCTAATCAGATAGGAATAGTCATGCAGGCCCTGAATTTAAACAGTGCAAACAACTAAATATCAAACAGTCCCAAAAATCACCACTCATCGTGGTTCTGAGTAGAATAGAGCAGACAGCTGACTACATCCAGCAACACCCATTACTGATGCTGACTTCAAACCTTCAACCAGAGGGGACAGTTAAACATTGTTCCTCAATATGTCCAGTGTATAAGATTTGATAGCATCTTGTGGTTCAGATCCAGCATCTAGTTGCAGAATACGATTACCTGAGAATCCCTCCACTCACCCGCCCCTTCTAAGTGTGTAGGAGACCACTGTGGCAGCAAAACTTGTGAAAATCATGAAGGGACCTCTCTACAGGCAGTGCTTTATACATGCTGGGTTACTGTGGTGCTACACAGAGGAGAACTCCCTCTGTTGATATACACAAGCTCATTCCAAGGTAATGAAACCTGAACAGTTTTTATTTTCAGGTGTTTACGTTCTAATGAAAACAGACTTGTGCACATTATATTTAATTTCTGCCATATTCTGCCTATAGATCCTTCTAAATTGGACTTTTCAGTAATTTAAAGTTAATTGAACATAAACTTGAAGAGTCATTTCTGTGGAGATTCTGATTTTTCCATATCATCGGAATAACAGGTGCCAAGTGAATGATAAGTTTGCCCGTAGGAGAGGTTCATGTTGATATGTGTAGCATTAAAGGTTTTGCAATTTCCACTTGCATTTTTAAGCTAATACATCCATGGTGCCCTCAGAACACAGTGAGAAGTAAAAATGATGGAAAAGTCTAGAGTACTCATACAGTAGTCATACAACTATTACAAAATAAAAACCCATATAATGACAAATTGTTCACAATAGACTTAAGTGAATCAGCACTGTGCTGTGGGTGCAACTTTTTCTTGCAGGACAGTAATGCAATGTTTGTTCCAGTGAAGAAGAAAAACCCTGCATCAGGATTTCGCTTGTTTTTCGTCCAAGCGGGGCCACAGGATCGGCAGCATTCTCGCTGTGCCCGCTGCTTCTGTGCCCTGCTGCCCTCCTGCACGGTCACCACCATCTGTTCCCTGGCACAGCCCTCTGCCCCCCATGCAGGGCAGACCCAGAGTGCTGACACACTAACACCACACACATGAGGGGAGGAAGTGTGTGTGGTTGTGTGGTCATTCACACATGTGATGGCACAGTCAGATTAAAAATATAGCATGAAAAGAGCAGAAAAATGCCCTGTCCAACAAATATGTTGCTACTAATTTTGCTACATGGCAGAGAAGTTACAATGAAACAAAATATTACTGTAACAAACACATAGATCAGCATAACAAGTCAGGATTATCCCAAAACACCCCTGCCTGAAATGCAAAAATTCAATTGTTCCACTCTTACATTTATGGGCACATGCTTATGTACAAATAAGCAGAGGAATTATTGGAAAGATACATTATTGGCGGGAGGTTTAAGGGATACTCCACTTGGAAAAAAATGCAATTTCAAACAAGTGTCCTGCACTTCTATACTGCTCAACCTCTTGTATTATGGGTGCTCTTATAGAAGTTAAGGATTAGGAAACACTATGCCTGTTGTTGTGAAGGCTAGGGGTGGACAGACCAGAAAAATTTTGATACTACCGATACTTATGTCTTGTTTGAAGATTGATTCTAGCATAAATACAATTGATTCAATTACCCATTTGTATTTAATGAAAGAGCTAAACTAAGTGATGTTACCTTGTTGTAAACATGTAAGTCTGTGCTTCTTCAGTTCACTGGCAGAGTCTTTTCAGAGAGGTTATGGCAGTTAGTAATTCTGCATAAAGTGGTAAAATTATTTTTTTCATTTAAAATGGATCTTAAGCATTGGTTAATGTTACAGCTGTTAGCTGTTACTTCAGCAGAGTTCAGCTTTTCCGTCAGCAGACTGATTACATTTAGCAGACTTTAGACACACATTTAAAAAATAAATTTATCTAAAAACAGGATGAATAATACCAAAACTGTCTGCAAGGCTACATAAAAAATAGCAGAAATGGTAAAAAAAAAAATTTTTGGGTCATCTTTATAGAATCGACCCCACACGCTGTCCTCCACAGTGTTCCCATTCCAGCACTAAACAGACAGCTTGTATGTGATACGCAACTCCTAATCTTTCTTTTCCTCATCTGTTAGTCTGTTTTCTGGTTCCTGCATCATACCTGTATCACTGATAACTCTCCTTCAAATCCTTAACTCTCTTTCCACTTCCCTCCCTCCATGACTGGGCCCTATACCACTGGGATATCTGAACGGGAATGGCACAAAGGAGGATGTTCTTCTCCTGTTTCTTAGTACAGTAAGCCCCCCACCACACACAAACACACACACACACACCGAAACACACATCCACATACTCCCCCTGCTTGCCATTTTCCCAAGACAAAAGAAAAATAGGCAGCTAATATATTTGCAGCTTTGTGAATGGGGTGGGTGTGGGATGGGGTGGGTATGCTGCTAGGCTGGGCTTGGCAGACAGTACTGTATGTCTCCATGTGTGCGCGTGTGAGTGTGTGTGTGTGCGTCTGCTGTTTATCGTGAGTGGAGACAGGGGTATCACTCAGTGAGACAGAATACTCTGGGTTCCCCCAGTGGACATTCGTGCTATCACTGCACCACAACAGTACAACAGCACACGGCAGCACTGTGCAGCTTTGCACCGTGCCCCTGCAGAATAGCACAGGACGACAGGGAAGAGCAACAAACTTTGCAGCACAGGGCGCCAGTGTTGCCTTTTTACTCTTAAAAATAGGCCTAAACTTCACTTTTATTCCTGCTCTACCCTGATTTATTTTTAAGTAACTGTGGTGGGTTAAGTAATAAATGGTTGAGACATACAGCCGGTACCGGGGGGATTTGACATGAGAGATCTCTGTGGGCTTGGCTTGACTGTCTCTCAGAGAAATATGTATGCACTTCCCCTCTTGGCCATTCACAATCACTTAAAAAGGGGAAAACCAGCTTGTAAGATCACAGAGAGTGACAAAATGTTGTTAACTAGTTTTTTTTTAAGTGTCTTTTATAAATGGATTACATTCTAAACTCAGCATCAGTCATGGTGTTTCATTTTGGGTGTGAACTTCATGAGCAAAATTCATTTTTCCCACATGCTTGCAATTGGATGCAAGACGGTGAGGAATGAAGACAGAGTAGAAAGGGCAAATGCTGAAAAAAAACTCAAACTATGAGGGAAAAAAAGGGAAAAAAAGGAGAGAAAGACAGTACAGGAGGAGAGAGACTGACAAGAGTAAATGTCATAAGGAAGGAGAGACGGAAAAGGTATTCGATGGATGGACACAACAGAAGAAGGAGAAAGGAAGAAAAGGCAGGAGGGAGGGAGAAGCAGCTTGGTTCATGGCCCTCTCTCCATGCATCCTCCCCGAGGGGACTCAGACTTTAAGCCCCTGCCCTGCTTTTTATTCCCCTGACTATTGCAGCCAGATCAATCTAGCTAGCTACCCGTTGTAACTCAACCCAGTTCAGTGCAGCCAGGCCCCCGGAGCCCTCCATACAGGGTGTAGTTTTAGGCAGAATGGAGGCTGGTGGCAGGCAAATTTGTAAATGTACCACTGGTATGCCCATATTAAAAGCAGACTTTTAAAGGGCTATATCAGTGTTTTTGCATGTGTAAGCCAATTACTACAATTCACATGCACTTTACATTACTGTCAGCTGTTTTCAAAGCGCGCCGAACTGTTTTAGATCCATCACAGTGCACATTGTGCCCGCTTTTATATTTTTGTCAAAGTTAATTTATTATTTCCTGGTAATGCAATTGTAAGTGCAGACTGATTTGAAAAGCCTGCACTGCATTACCACACAAAAATAACATAACTCAAAATAATGCAGGCAAGATGTTCACTGTGATGGATTACTTAACTCAAGTTGAGTTTTTGTAAGATGAGTTTTTATCCCACATGGAAGTGAATACAAATCAATTAAGGCTGGGTAGGAAGTATAAACATGTTCCAGCACCTAAAACAGCATGATATGCTGCATATCTACACATCTCCATGAGGAAACAAGTGTGAATTCTGCTTACTTTTGGAGCAGTGTGTCACACTCGGACAGCTAATGTGTCACAGTCCTGAAAGAGCTTGGGAATCAAAGCAGCTCTGGCTTATTTTGCTCTGTCTGCAAGGTAACAACCCCTCTTAAGCCATGAAAGTAGCTCTTGCACACAGTCTGTGTATTGACATTACTATTGACACTGCATTAAAAAAAATTCTGTGTAAACCCAGAGCATTACACATTCACTCATAATTCAAACTGGTGTCCTTTGGGCTAAAATTTGGAGAATCACATGTGGTTCTTCACTGAAATATGGTCACTGAGAAAATTTCAATAATTTAACTCCTATCAAATAAAAGTCCAACTACTATCATGAAACTTTTATTTACAATATGCAGGAAGAGCAAAGTCTGATAAAATGACATAACATGGGCTGTCAGGTTATACATGTGTTTTCAGATAACTTACAACATCATGTTCAAGTGACCCATTAGTGTAAATGTCCCATGGAGGCCATTTTGGAGGACCATAGAATACACATTAAAACCAGAGAGAAAACTGGCACAAATATCAAACACCCTCCAAAAAAATCAGCTGATTACTGCTCACAACTCTTACAACAAACTCTGGGGTGAATTTTTAAAAGTGGC
>JAPZDT010000020.1:6679416-6694367 GCA_029814675.1 Acanthurus coeruleus | reverse complement strand
GTGCTTCTTTTCTTGGTACAAATAAATAAATCTGACAGGAGCTTGAGATCACTTTAACTTTTGCAGAAAAGTTTTGTGGAACTTTTGAAAATTCTCCAAACAAGCAGATTTGCCCTGGAAGCAAGTAAAAAAAATCTAATTTAAATGTGTCTTTGTTCTCTTTTTTTGTTGGAACAAACAAGCCATGCACCACAGCTCCATCTCAGTGTTCTGCAAAATAAGTGATTGTAACTGATTGTTTGAGCTTGTGCACTTCCAAATATCCACAAAAATTACCCCAAGAACTTGTATAGAAATCCTTTATTTGGAAGCATTACTTTGATAATGCTGTAACTGGACAAAGATGAAAAGAATATTTGTATGATGTATGAAAGTTTATAGGTTATCAGTTGGAGATGTGTGACAGATCAAACAAAGTCGTAATCAAACTAAACTTTCCTATTAATATACTGTATTGAAGGGAATTCAAATGGAATTAGGCAGAGAGATTGAAAAAGATAAAAAGAGAGTAATGTTTTGAGGCTGGGTGAAATTCATCAGGACAGGGATAAAGCAGAGGCCCCCTGGGTCATAAATACCATAAAGCCTCCAGCATAATACTCAGTGCCAGGCCAATCTCTGTTCATTACTGCTCCACGCTACTCAGCACTTCATTTAAAACTCACATTCCTCTAATTAACACACACTGCTGGGTACAGATGAGCCAGTACAGAGCCTTGTCTGTCTGTCCATTGCTTTTACTACTCAATTATGTGTCTCTGTCATCACATTGCTTTTGGTCTTTACTCTGTTCGTCTGTCTGGTCATTTTATTTCCTTCTTTGTGGGCTTCTTGGAATGAAAGCGGCGAAAAAACACACAAACATACTTCCATTTCTCCAAGTACATTCAATAAACACAATTAGACTCCAGACGCAAGTTTTTGGTCTTGTGATGGCTATTAAAGAGAAGAAGAAAAACATGGCTGCATCTAAATCTTAAGAAACAGTTTGTCCAACAAATTGGATGTGGTAAATGTTTGTTCATTTATTATAACAAATGATTACACTGCGACAGAATTAACTCCATTAGAGTACAAAAGGCAAGTATTTAAAGAAAGACAGGCACACCAATTTTTCTGCTTTACATAAGATTACGTCACCCAACCCTGGGTGCGTTTTTCATTTTAAATGCTAGCTACAAAATCATACGAGGTGATCTACATGATAGATACACGAGGCAGAAATGAAATTTGGATAGTTTTCATAATGTCCTATGTATTCCTTAGACACAGGAAAAACCTGCCATTCATCTGAACTCATACTGGTTTCACAATACATCGCCTGCTGTTACTAAAGGAGTCTTCTGTGCAGCTTAGGGTAAATGATTCTGCTTCCATCACGGGTGCTTATGTGGATCAGATGATGCGTCTACTGATAGGTTTGTAATGGACTTTTCCTGTTCATTAACTGAGTTATAGCAGCAGGATTTTATGCTTTGCGGTTCTAAATTGAACAATGCATCTCCAATGTTTAAAGTAATATTAATATTTTCAAAATCAATGTTAGTAAAATTTTATGTACACAGTTGTATTTGTTGATGGCCAGCCGCCGCAAATAAAGATAAGATTTATGAAGGCGAGGGTCTCTACTCTCTGTACTATTATCACAAGAGAAACGCAGACCATAAAAAACTTTAATTAAAATTTTAATTAACACCGGCAATCAATAGGGTGTAACATAACATCTCACATATTTTCAGTGGTATGGAGGAAAATGTAATCAAACAAATACAGAGGGACCAAATATGATGATTTTATAGGCTAATAAGACCAAGGTAAGTGTGGCAGGACAAATGGAAAATGTCACAGGCTTTCTCCTTTTTCCCTGTAGTGTTTAGTAATGTGCTTCAGTGCAACTGTTTGTTCTTTTCATCTGGGTTTTACACTGCCAGGTGTTTTAATCGTTATTTAAATAGTTGATTTGATTCGTTTTTTTCAGTCTGAATGAACCACCCCCTATAATATGTTAGTGTATAACCTGCCTGTTTTGGTTTGGATTTGCATACATGTTTTTTAAGGTTGTATTTAATTAGCAAATAATGAAATTGTGTGTTAAAGCTAGTGAAGATTTTGTTTTCAGTCCTTTTCCTTGCACCATCAACAAAACCAAACCCAACACAACCAATTAAAATGTAAATTGTTCATCATAGCCACAGATCTACCTTTTTCCAAATAATGATACTTGGAGAGTTACGTTTAGCCAGACATGTTACATAGAAAGAAAAGCTGCAAAAATGAATTAATGATTTTTGTTGTCTGTCATATGAGCATTAACAGACTGAAATCAATGAAGTGCAGGAAACCAGTCATGTTTTGTTTTTGACATGGTCTGAACATGGTCAATGGACAGAGGGGTGCATTTACTGCATCTGCCCCTCTGCCTCGATGCACAGTGAGCTACCAAAAAACAAAAAAGTAACAGGTTAGGTTAAAAAAATAACCACACCAGGAAAAATTAATCCACCTGTGTAAAAATCTAACACAGAATGTGGTGAGCAAATGTAAATTTGACATAGTCAAGCAAAGAAAACAAAATTGACCATATAATCCGAGTTTAATCACCAAAAATATGTTTTTATGGAGCTAAAATATTTTAGGGTGGACTTAGAACATTGTAATATCAGATGATGTTTCAATGAAACACGTTAAATGATGAAAAATATCACATAAAAATCACTTAATGGCCATTCGGACTGAAGGAGAACATTATCACTTATTATTACTCTGCTGGGTTGAGTGGAGCTGGACGAAAGCATGAATGTTGAGAGAAGATGGACAAAGTGAGTGAAAAAAGAAAAACACAGTGAAAGAAAGAGAGAGAGAGAAGGAGAGTATTAGGGTAATAGTCCCTGAAGATTGTCTGCAACTCTCATTTCTCCACTATTTCTCTCTTTTCTTCTACTTTTGCAGAGGTAATCTCCTCCACAGCTTGACGCAGGCGTATCTCAACTCAGCCAAACAATAAATAACCTGGATTGGCCACAGAATGGGAATTGCATATCAGGCAATAAAGCAAATTTCAATTACGCTCAGGGGGTAGGTACACTTCGATCCTGAGGTTATCGAAACAGTGAGTGAGAGGGGCTCAATGAGAAAGTTCATAGAGGCCACTTTTGAGTAAGTATTTAATATTTTACCCCACACCTTTCTCTTAAATCTGTCAGCTGACATTTATGTTGTTTTGTATATTTATGCAGTCTTTGGTTTTAAGTTTTTTCAACTTTAACTCAGCAAAGTTCTAAAAATTTATGAACCTAGGCACAAAACTCTGAATGCAGGTACAGAGTTTTAAGCCTTTCCATAATTCCACTTAAATGAAAAGATCAAATAATATATGTAATAAAAAGGGTTGTCAGTATTTAACAAAATTACCTCAGATGGTTTAAATCTAATTATGGGCTGAATCATAATGTAAACAAAACCTTTTGTAGGGTTTTAAATAGCAGAATGAACTTTCTAATATGTAATATAACTACTAGATTTTTAGTTTGCTTTATACTCACTTTCTTAAGTTTCTGCTTGGAAAGAGCACAATCATAAATCTAGAAATGAAGCTCTCACTGCACTAAATAACCACTATATAATGTGATTATTGACCTCCATATTGAAATTCTCCTTTCTCGAGGAGGTCAAAGGTCAGGCTCAGCTTCAAAGCAACATCATGGAGCTGGCAGGCCCTCTGACTCATGCTTGAGGAAACATCAGCAAAAAAAACTATTTCAAACTGATTTATTATGAATTAATCAAGCCACATAACTGCCACCATGATTCTTGCAGGACCTTTTTATTGCCAATTTGACCTTTTTGTCATGTTCATAAATATATGTTGATGACAAAAAGGACCAAAAAAATCAAAGAAAAAATGGACTTAAAATTAACTTTAATACAGAAATTTAATGTATTTTTGTAGTTTCTTAAAAAATGTATGCTAAATATTTATCAGGACTTGTAGCTACTGCGTCAAACACTTTCAGTTTACTTGTATATCTGTAACATTCTGTAACCTTTAGCCTTAACTCCAGCTGTGTTGTCTCTGTGTGTGTAGGTATGTGAAGGTATGTGTCAGGATGAGAGTGTCAGGAACGAGCAGAGACAGTACATGTACTATGCGTGCGTATGTGTGTGTCTCAAACCGTGATAAAAGGCCATGCTCTCTGGACCTCAGAGTAACCCAGCGATGACAAATAGTTTCCTCTCTCATCATTGCCCTCAACCCTTACTGAGAATTTCATCTGCAAACAACTCGATTTGATTGGCAAATGTTTGGTCAGCTTCCAGCGGGTGTTCGGCTGAATATTTTTAAACAAATGTTTGCACAGTTGTTTCTACTTTCCTGTTTTATTTCTCTCTGTGATAATGTCTCCATTTTTGGTCTTGTTCTTTTGCCTCTGGAAAAAAAAAGAAAAACTGATTGAAAACTATTTCCTCTCAGGGTATTTTACAGTCATAATGAAATGGGAGCAGTTTCATTTGTTTTAAGAGTTTTGTCTCTGCAGGGGGAGGGTATTTTCTCTGCGTTGATTCTTATGCAAGTACAGAGCACAGATGGTGTAACTCTCTGTGGAAAAACTGGCTTGCTCCTTGTCTGTCCCCGGTGTCAAACTTGCTAGCTAGCTTTCCAATGAACAGATTTTTTACAGCTCACATCTAATAAATATTTAGGATTAACTCAATGAAACGATGCAAACACAAATGAAATGTATTTAATGGGCATCCTGTCCATTGGAGGAGTTTCAATAGGGCACCGTTGAGGTGTGAAATGGCTACAACAGGCAATATAACACTCACATGGTCTCTTGCTCTCTGAGTCTTTTTGTCTCTTGCTAACACACACTCATACACACACATACACAAGGGAAAAAAAAGCACCTAATATTTTCTGTCAGCAAGATTGTGCATACCCCCAACCTTCAAATAATTTACTGCCATGTGTCTACTGAGTGTTTGGCGCAAAAGTGTCACTAAATCTCAGCCCTCAAAGTCAAACGTCAGGTAAACCACAGAGAAATAATGTTTATTTTCTCTCAGCCCTGGCCCTGTTCTTAACCATGCTGTCAGTGCACAAGGAGCTAGTATATCTAACAAATTCCCCAATGATATGTACAAGTAGCCTTTGAAAGCCGATTCTTTATTATACTTGAGTCTTGAAACAATGACACACAACTTTTTCCTTTGGCCAGAGAAGTACTGCAAGACCTGATTGTTGTCACACATGGTAATAAGAGGTCTTTTTACCCAAATTATTAGTGCAGTGGTTCTCAGTGTGGGGTCTTGGGGTCTCATAGAGTTCCTTAGGGTGGTTCCATGGGTTCCCCAGCAAAAAAGAAATAGGCTTATTCTCCTCCACTACAGTTAAAGCCATTAGTAGTACAATTAAAAATGATTGACTGTTTTGGTCATGGGTTTCACATATTTTCTGTAATGACACATCTTAAAGCAAAATCCATATTAATGTTGGACCTTTAGACAAAATCTTTGAAAAATCTATTATACGTTTGAAAAACACTAAATTAGTGCAATATACTGCATGAAACTTACAGTTAGTGAACGTGTAGTTGTTTACAAAACATCTGCAAGTCCCTCACATGCTTTTTCATCTCCCTCAGATTAAAGGAGATTAGAAAGAATGTGCACTGTGTTCAACAACTGTTTGAAAGCCACAACAGGGTCACCTTCAGCTTTCCCTAGAGGACACAGAAACAACAGAAAGTGTAAGACATCACTAGCTGTGAGTGCTGATGATGTATCTATAGTTATCGCTTCTAATGTCAAAAAATGCAATGCTAGTAATAAAAATTTATTTATATAACACTTTCTTAACAGGGCTAAAAAGTGCTTTAGAAAAAAAGATGAAAAACAGTTAATAAAAGCTGCTCTGAACATGTTAAAAGGTAGAAAGTTAAACCCATTAGGAATCCATAACTTTAAATAAATAAATGAAAGTTTTAAGAGAAGTTTGAAAAGATGCTTATCTTTCTCTTCTCTTTCTTTTTTACTTCTTAAAATCCTGAGAATTTCCATTAATAACATTCACACCTTTCAATTTAAATGATCTTCTGAAAGAAATTTTGTCCTTTTCTTGTGAAAGGAGATACTAATATGCTCCATGCTGGCTATATTCTAAGGATTAGTGTACATCAACAGGCTCAGTGGTTAACACTGTCATTTTTTAGCAAGAAGCCTCTGGTTGTGACCTTGAAATGGAGTACTGAGATGTTGTATAGAGGTTACATATTTTCTTGGTGTTCCTGTATTCTCCACATTCCAAAAACATACAATTTATGTAATTTCAATACACTAAATATTGGCACGTGTTATCAACATTTATTGGTGTGTCTGTTTAAGACACTCTGATGACAATCTCCCTGCTTTTGAGATAAAACATCCAACTATTGTCCTGCTCTCTGACTGATTATGTCTGCTTGTGCTTACCCCTTCAACCCTACTCAGTAGTCTAATAGATTTTCTTAACCCATCCAAACCCCTCGCTACCCATCCCCCTAACCCAGATAGCCTGGTCCCATTTCATTCAAAATCCCTTGAATGCATTCACGCAGACACTGTGCACACAAAGAGAGAGAGAGCTAAACACTAAGAGAGAGGGGGGGAGAAAGAAAGCAAGCAAGAGAAACTGACACAAGTGGGCAGGTGGATGCAAGCACCTTAGACAACACATAGGTGACACATCCTTCACCCCTTTCTTACATACTTGCTTCCTAGCCTAAAGATTCACCACAGGGCATTTTCTAATAACAAATCATTTCTTTCAAAGTATGCTTTTTAATCTGGCCATGCTTGACAGGGCCCATCCTTTGCACTGAAGGGGGAGACCACTTAAAGGCCAGGCCAATAAGGCCCAGCAGCCCGGTGGTCTGACTGGGGTGATTTGTCAGGCTCCTCCAGTGTGCCTGTGGTGGTCACACCGATGGATTTATCCCAAGGTAAATGGAGATAGCCCTCGCCGGACATGGGCCCCGCACTCTGATTACAGACCTCTCTTCTAGTCGCATTGATAGATGTTGCTTGTGTTTATCTATTTACAATGCCACTAAATCTGTGAATACAATGTAACATAGGCAGAAGGGGTACAACTCTGGGGGTTGAGCAAGAGAGGTAGCGAGCTCTTGCATGGTGTGATTTATGCTATGCTATGCAGAGCAATAGAGAGACAGCGCAGATGAAGGGTCTGGGATGAAACAGCTTGGTAGGGCGGAGGCTGTGGTTTTGCATTGGGGTCGGGGGGCGCAAGGATGAATCTCATGCATTTCTCATACTAGGAGCTGTCCACCATGCCATAAGAATAACAAACATGCAACAAAAGGAATGAGGGGAGCGCTTCAGGCACGCAGGGGAAAACAGAATGTACTTTCGCGACAACAATGTGGAGCCAATCTGAGATGCACGCTGGTGAACATTTATCCCAGCGCTCCCATATCTATGGTGAAGAGTAATTTCATCCAGGGACAATCACTGGGACAGCTCTGGGTCAGACAGCCTTTTCTATCTCATTCCCATCCAGCCGACCTAAACCAGCTCTGCTCTACAGTCATCCACCTTCCTTGGATTTTAACCCTACTGTCCAAGTCTTAAAGTCAAGCAGCGATCATGAAATAATGCAAAAAATTAAGAATACTTACTAATGAGCTATATCAACATATTTATCCACAAAATATAGCAAAATCAAATTACATTTTCTGAAGTAAGTGAAGTAAGGTTGCACTATAGCCTTTAACCCTAACCCAAGTGTCTTACAGGCACACTAAACTGACTAGAGAGAGTATGATAAAATCCTTCAACGTTACACACCTGTAAGTGTAAGCTTTTGATAAGATGGGTTATCCCTGTTATTAGATGGTCTGTAGGTCATTTACCACATTAAGTACTCTACTAACCTGAAATACAGAGCCTGAACATCCAAAATATTCTGTGCTAGAAATGCAAAAACAACCCCCAATTTTTTTCATTATTTATTATTTATTATTTATTCATTTTTACTTCAAAAAAGCCATTTGCATGAACTTTGACTCAAGCTTTAGAACAAAGTCCTCAGTGGTTGTGTTTTTTGATGCAGCATTGACCAGATTTTAACTACTCCTCTTAAATTAATCATCACTCTGAGACCTTTTATTTTCCAATTTCTGGTTAAGTGTGCATGTTTCTCTCATCCATTCTGAGGGTGGAACAGAAAATCTGTGGGAGCATTAATAAGCCTAATATAGAAACATATTTGAACCCTGGTCCTCCACTAAGTAGATTATAAACATTTATTATAGCATGTTATCATAATATCCTGCACAGCATATTGCAAAACTTCAGTGGGCCAGTTTTTCTCCCGGTGCAGTGGAAGATCATAGTTAATTCAGCAGCGTTATGGTAATGTAGAGGTCCCTATCGGTCCCGGCATCACACATACTAACAAGCTTAGGATAAGCCCAGCCTGGAATGGTATGAGGTTTGAATTTCTGGAACCACCGCGGTCTCTGCAGCCAAATCTCACTTCAGCAGAAACCAGTGGGGTGATTCCTGTGCTTAAAAAATTAGTGCTAGTGCATATATATTTTTTTGCAAGGAAAGGAGGTTTGGTACCTTGCTAGAAGAAAAATGCACTGTATGTAGAAAAAAAAATATTTTAAGGATGGCAGAAATCGTCTTGAGAGGGCTAATCAGCTGGCAACTCTGAAAAGCCTGTAATGTGCATTAAGAGATTTATACGCAGCGTAGAGGTAAAGCCTCACAACATTGTTGACTCATTTAAAGATGCCAACATCTCAACTTTGTGCACTGTTAACAAATGCACACATGTTAAGTTGGTGTACTCTGCACTTCTCCTGTCTCTGTAAATCGCAGTGTATCTGCCATAAGCATGTTATGCCCCAGGGCTCATCAGTACCATGCGATCCCAGGCAGGGCTGCAACTGTGAGACAACATGCTAAATCCTGTTTGTGAGACTTGGCTGCTCTCAGCTCTTAGACTAATCTAACCAACCTCAACCTCGAGCGCAGGAGAAGAGCGTCTGTCGATCTGAGAGGAGAGGAGAGAAGAGGAGAGGGGTGGAAGAAAGGAGCTGGGGCGTCGGGCCAGAGGCATTAGTGTACATTCAGGTTTAGAAACAGGGTAGCTCTCAAATGTAAAGTGCAAAGTTTGTTTTCTCTATAGCACCTGATGGGCAAACTGGTGGAGTTCACAGTACTAATGGAGCCGATGACTTGTGTGCATCTGCAGAAAATTGACTAAATGCACAAAAATCCTTTATTGATAAAAAAGTGAGAATTTACTATAAATGGACTAGCAACTAAGGAAGTGTCCACGAAGCTGATTGTGTGACCTAACAAATCATTAATGGTGGCTTTGGTGCAAATTGCATCAGGATGGTGAACCTGCTTCAATTCTGATCATACAGATCATGTGTGTCAGAATCAGCTCCTGACAATCCTTTCAATGCCTTTTTTAGTGTTATTGCACCAACAGAGTAGAGTTACTTGTAGGAGTAACATAAGCTAACCGAAAAACTGTAGCTGTGAAGATGTTTATAAAGCTTCTTAACTGGTGAGGGCTGTATACTGCATATGCATGTCTTTGTATGAGAGATTCGTTTTACATTTATCTACAATAAGATGCAATAATTATGAAAGTTTGAGTTTTCAGCTCAAGAAAAAAATCCCCAACCAACAGTCTGTCTAAAAATATTTTATTAACAGCATTCTTAAACATATTATAATTGAGTAACTTGTCTTATTTGAGAAGCTGAAACTACAGAATGTTTGCATTTTTTTAGCTCTGTTCAAACGACAGTATTTCCTGACTGCTTAAGCTCTGTTATAACCAAAAAGTTTTCGTTGTTGAAAACACTGAATATAAAATGCATTACTTGATTTTGGTTTCACCACCTTCTAGAATGTACAAAAGAAAAAACAGACTGGCTAAATAAAGCAATCCTTCATACGTAACAACAAATTCCCCTGTGAATTTTAATTACTGTTGCAAGCAGTATAGAGACTATTGAATGATGTAAAAAAAAACAACTTACCACAAAACAGTTTTAATGGAACTTCTTTCAAAGATGATACAAATAGCAATAAGAAAAATGTGCAACCTGTCAAAAAAGGAAAAAAGTAATTATCTCAATGTAGAGTATGAATTTTTTAAAAACAATTCATCTAGAGTTTGACTTAACACTACCATTGGGGTAAAAAAACGACAACTGTGACTCCACTCATTTGCATCTGTACACCTAACATGAAATGTTTCACTAACTTCTAACATGACAGGACAAACAGTAACTTGTCATTAAATCTCATAACATAAAGACAAAGAAAGAGAAGAACTAAGTCAAAGCAAAGAGTTAGTTTGTTTCAGTTTTATTCTCCTCCTCAACTGCAGCAACTGTCTATCCATCTGTCTGTCCCTCTATCTGTCTGCCTGTCTGTCTGTCTTTTCTTTCTCTCTAAATGATAATTCAGAACATCACAGATTTGGCACTTGTAGCAGGTCTCGCAGAAAAATTAATTAATGCAAACTCCAAGTGCTATCAAAATTATACATTTGGAGCACAGGCAGATACAGATACAGAGAGAGAGAGATGTGAGGACGTTCTGGTCTCATTAAGAGAGCAGGCAGAGTGGAATTAGTCTGAATATAATGACAGGCCACACTATCTCATGTAAAAACAGCCCTGTTTTCCTCTCTCATTCATTGGCACTAGTAATTAGTTTTGGCCCTAAAACTGTCACCCTTTACTCTAGAAAAGGCAGATGTGATTTGAGGTGCAATTTAATCTTGCTTTAATGAAGAACTAATGGACGCATTGCAAATTACTTTTTTCCCCCGCCAACCCCCTGTGTGATTGAACAGGGGCTTGGGAAAAAAAAAAAAATCTATTTCCTGCTTTTGAAAAGATCAAGAGTATCTTTGATAATGGTGAGAGCGTCACCGGCAGCTTCATTGCATCGAGCCAACAAGCTCTTTTACCCGAATCACAATTCAGTGGAGAGGAGGCCACAATTAGTGACAAAGCAGAGAAAGCGCTGCGGGGCCTGGGCAAGCAGAAAGCCTCTCGGTGCTCCAGGCTCCTTGTTAGAAACAGGCCCTGTAGGTGTCACATAGGAACAATGACGCCTGATAAATTACCCCTTGAAAAAAAAAAAGATGTACTACTAATTTTCAATTACACCTATAATGCATTACCGATTGCAGAGAGAAATTGGACATGTGTGGAGGAGAACAAACAGTCATAGGCTCAATACACCTCTCTCTCTTTGTGACACTGGAGCTTTCTAAGAGCCTATGATATCCAGAGTGTATTAGCAATAAATTACATGCTGTTTAATATAGCAGCTCACTGGTGATTTTACCCCACAGAGATAGAAAGAGAACTAGAGAGAGAGGGAATGAATATTGGTGCTAAATAATATCTCGTCATTACATTTGATTTTTGTCAGAGGATAATCAGCCAAATAGACAAAATGGCATTCTTATCTAATTTAGCCTAATTTCAAAAATGATGTTGTTGTTTGGAAAAAGAACATTTGTGCAGGCCTTTTTCAGAGGAGAGAGAAAAGGAGGAGAGGGCTTGAAGTGTGTGTGTGTATGTTTGTGTGTGTGTGTAGGAGAGAACGGTCTGTCTGCAGCTCTCCAAACCACTTAAGGGACACTGTGTTTCAAACTGGCATCGCTAACAGATGATGTTGTAGAGAATATATCAAGGCCAAATAATAGTCCTTGAAACGGGTGAAAGGGGATGTGAGTACTGAGGAGGGTCAGACATGTGGAACATTTGTATCTGTCTTCCTGCATGTGTTTGTGTATGTGTATGTGTGTGTGCATGTATTTGACTACGGCAGGAGCAAGGCTGAAAGCCTAATGGGAGTGGGCTTAACTCTTGCACACAGCCTCACTACATATCTGATTACTGGGACCAGTAATTTTCTTTCCTTAAATAAGGAAGAAATTGGATAGGATGAATGAAATTTGGCTGTCATATTGCAATGATGGTGCAGCAGGGAGATTATGTGTTTCACATAATCGTTCATCATTTCCCAACCAGTGTTCGGGCTTAGCATAATGGAATTGGTAAACTGGTTTAAATCAGAACGTGAGAACAGACTATCAGGCAGACTGTGAGGCTCTGTGGTAATGTCTTCAGACCAAGCAGAATATTTTCACCACAGAGCTGCACGCACACACTGCATACATGCAGTGCAAACACCGCAGGAACACTCTGCCTTCATCTCCGCCTCATCGGAATACATCAAAAGTCACGTTAAAACATCCCTAAAGATATATATCAAAATTTTTATGTGTATTAATTCATCTTTATGTCATTGTGCAGCACTTTACTCTGTCTGTTTTTAAGCTTTAGAGACATTGACACAATACTGATGTATATACTTTTTAAATAGTACATTACATTTAACAGTAGAGTGTCATCATATTTGTTTGTAATGATTAAGAAAGCATTTGCAGCCACTGTACTAAATTCGGCGAGACATGAAACAGCAAAACCTGAAAAATGTTTACATCATTGCATGTCAACAGCTTCATGTAAGATGTAAATCACAATATATGTCATCTAAATTAAATGCTTTACAGTTTCACTTCAAGCCAACTGGTCATGTGCTTTTGGTATGACATAATATTTATAATACATCATGTATTGATAATAATGGCCTCCTTTAATATAGCTTTTGCTTGTTTTCTCATTTACATATGTATCCTATTCTTATCATCTTATTTATTATATAATATTTTTTTCTTCATTAACATGTGGTTGCTTGGATTTCAGTTACTTGGCAGTGGATGCAACTGTACACTTACTGTATAAAAAACTTTCTTTAGTTTTCCTACATTTATAACTGTGTGTCCATACAGCTCCTCAAGGGGTCGTTGTGGAATAAAGGGAAGTCTGATTTAATATAGAATACTTTTTTGTGAAAGTTTGGCCTTCATGATAAAGATAAATAATAACATGACAATGATGAGAATGCCATATATTTGAGAAATTATGAGCCTCCTATGTAGTAAATAATTTTTGTCCAGTTACAATCAATAATAACAAAAGTGTGAAACAAAGCATCGCTTCTTTACTACCTGTTGAATGTAACACCTCATTGAAATCTCCCTGAGAGATGGAGTCATTTGTTTATGGCTTTGTGAATTACTAAGACAGAATTCCACTAATAATGAACACATAACGTGTTTTCAGTTGATCATAAGAAAATAAAGACATTTTGTGCTAAAACCCTTTACAGCATGCATAATTTACTTAGATATAATGAAGTAGTTCCTGTGGAATTTTTGATGTTGGACCTCCTTTTTGTTCACCTCTTAATACTTCTCTCAGCTTCATTCATTTTTTGGTCCTGTCCAGCATTTTGTTGTAAAAAATTTAAAAAATGACCATGTGGTGTGTAGTATGACTTTTTCAAACTGATGACAACTTAAAACTGATCAGCTTTTTGTATCTCAGCATAACCTGACCTGATATAATTAGACAGATTATTCTGACAAAATTGCTCAAAATATTTCATGTAATAACACACTTTGTGTCATGTTGTATAAATTAATATCCCCTGTAATAAAGAGCTCTTGAGAGCAAGTGAGAATAAATATCTGATGTCCAAGAGTAACAGTCCCTTGGAGGCTAACAGCTGGCCACTAGGTGTCACAGTAGTTGTTTCTAAAAGATGAGACAGTGCCTGTTCTCTGTCTGACTGACTACTCCTCTCAGTGTGTTTATACTGAAGCAGCCCTGTCTAAGAATTTGCGAATCTGAATGAGCAATTCAGCTGACTAAACAAACTGTCCCTGACAAACACCTACCTCCAACTATTCATGAGCTACATCAATGAATGAACGAAGGATCGAATGACATTGCGAATCACAAGGCATCAGCTGGAGGAATTTTCTGTCAAGTGCTTTTAGTCTCTAAAATGTGATATTTTTGTACATGTGAGCCTTGAAAATGTTTGCTTTGTATTTTATACTGTACCTAAGGACAAGGTAAGATATGCTGAAATGATAGGAAATGAGCTGATTCTGATAAAAATGACATCTTGACTTTTTGATTTTTTTTTCGAATAGTAAACTACCTAAGTTGGCTCATTTTCATAGTTTGGAATAGGCCCTGGCTGAGGTTAATAAAAAGCATGTCACAGTGCTTCAGCCTGCAAATGAGGAATGCATCAGCTGAAAGGTTTGTGCTTGTTACTCTTCCATATACTGAAAGAATAGAGATACAGCAAATGAGTGTGGAACATTCAAACTTTCAGTTTTGACAGTAGATTTGAGTGTTTTCCATCTGTCAGACAAACAAATGTAAGCTGGCTACTTTTTCATCATATTTCATTGATACATTCTAATCTGCAATACATGTCAATCACAAAATAAAAACATGAAAAAGATTTGTTTTAACAGGACTGTTTTTCCAAAACAATTCAAGTGAGTTCCAGTTTAGATGCTGCAAGTATCTAAAACTGAGCTGAATATATAAGTAAAAAAATCACTCAGTATTGTGATGAAGGTTTTCTTTTGGTAACTGCTTCAAAATATGTAATGTTAGGGCTATTTTTTCCCAGCTGGCTTCACATTTGCAGAGTTGCTCTATTGTTTTCATTCTCATGGGTCCTTTCAGTTTCCCCATTTTTCTTTTGTCAGTTGTCAATTGAATTCTCATCAGGCCAAAACTGCATCAAATGTCATAATTCAGGATGAATTTAAACTTATTACATTTACAATGACCATGCATTGATTCTTTTAACTTAATCCACAACAGAGCAAATGTCATATTATTCAAATCAAATAAGTTAATTTAGTATGTGGATAAAAAAAGTATTTAATTGAGACAAAATGATGTTGCAAAATGAAAAATTGGAAGATGCAATCTAGTGTCATGTGATTCTCAGAAGTGCGGTAG